>JACXGK010000534.1:10885-103872 GCA_016801125.1 Novumbra hubbsi
GGGGGGGGGGGGGGGGGGGGGGGGGGGCTGTGTTGTGTGCCTTTGTTCTATATATCTACACCTATATTCTTTGTGTCTGCCTGTCTGTGCACTCAGGCTGTGGTGAATGGGGACAGCGCCGAGTTCACCGACAGTGTGACGGAGAGTGAGCTGGACTCCGTTCAGGAATTAGACCTGACCAATGACAGTGCTCTCTCAGACGTCAGTGGCGTCAATTGGGCTGGCAGGAAGAAGAAATGTAAAGGTCGCCCCAGGAAGATTCAATCAGGTACGTTATTTTACCTTTGGACTGTATCAAAAGGACTGTAGAGCCCTACACATGTTTTAGATTCAGCTCCATTTTTGGTTAGCATTAGCATGTTTGTGTGTACTGGTAAGCACCTTATCAGGTGCATTAGCATATGAAAGGGTTGGCTTTAATTGATTGACTTGCAAGATGGAGGCAGTTCCCCATTGTTTGGGTAGGAATGTGTATCAAGAACAAGCTTTATGTTTGTGGTTAGTTTTAGAGCTACTTATTTTAAAACATTTTAAATTAGTGTAAATGATAGATAGAATCGACAGACTGATATTCTTAAACTGGGTAAGATTGATAATGGATGTTATTGTTAGATGTGTTGTTTTCAATGTACCATACTATTGTTTCATTTGTATATCACACTGTCAAACCATATGTTATTCTTTATTAGGGATGTACCGATTAATCGGCCGACAATTGGTATAAGTCAACAATCGGTATCCGCCGATTACTACTTTAAAATCCCCAATTACTAGCAAACGATTCTGGTGTCTGAAAGAGCATCATGCTTACCTATTTTGGCTTACCTATTTTTTTACAATAGGCTAACGTTTCAACAGTCACCTGTCAATGACCCTTAATATATTGCCAGGCTGTGGTAGTAAATAACAGGAGAGCTTTTACAATTGCTCAATAAAAAATGGCGGCTGTGTGGATATGTTATAAAGTTTTGAAAAAGACAACAAAATTGCCACTTCTAATACATACTCTACGAAAACACTAAAATATTAAGAGTGAAGTAAAAAAAAAAAGTAACTATTCGAACTCGAGGCAGCATCTAAAAGACACACATAGGAGCAGGCGGAATTTCTATGACAGTTGCAGCTCAGACCGCTGGCCTCCCCACCACCCAGACTCTGGCTGCCACACTATTTGAAAATACTACAAAATGTAACCAGGACGGGTCAAAAGGTGTCACAGAGAAATAATGGAGTTCATCGGATTAGATGATCAGCTTTTCTCAGTTGCGGAGGACCTTGTTTTTTGAAGGCTGATGGAGCACACACACTGCATAATAGGCGTTATTTTTCCGTAAGTGCATTTACCAGAAATGTACAACGTTGTAGCTACATAGAAAAGCTGCTGACCCATGACCACTTAACTGTCAGCTTTACAACGAACAGCTCCAAAGCAAGCGCGATGAATATGCTCAATGGATAGTACGGGTGTAACGGTACACAAAAGTCACGGTTCGTTACGTACCTTCGATTTTACGAAGTCAGTTTCGGTACAGTGCAAAAAGACATGTCTTGACATGCGCTCGCGTTATTTATTTACAAAGCTTCATCACATGTGCTAGGCTACTTCAGTTACTAAGTAACGGCTCCAAAATGTTTCTCCCATTGGAAACTCCGGGGTTAAAATTTTAGTTCCTTCGTTGTTTAAACTAGACTGTATACGGATCACATCGCGTACCGGACACAACGTCCTGTACGGATACGTGTGCCGAAATACAGACGGTGTTAATCAACCGATGTATAAAATTAAACGTTTTAAAGTAAATTATTTCTGCCAATTACTGTAATACACTGCGTTATGTACTCGTCCGTTTGAAATATATATATATCAATAAATGTTCCTGATGCATGAAGCCCGCTATTATAGTAGTGAATAATAATCTTAAAAATAATTTGAAAAGGCCTACTGCATTAACATGTATTGTAAGTTATTAAAAACCACTAATCTGTAAAGAACAGATAATGTGATCTTATTGAAACTATAATCTCAGAATTAATAACAAATGCCACCAATGTGGGATCCCCAATCATCAATTAAAATAGACCTTCTTGGCAGGAAAGAAATGTATCTTGTATCGTTGTAGACAAAAAATACACCTTGGTCAAATTGGTGGTCTCATATCCTATGTCAAAATGGGAAAATATCCTAAAATAAATGTGAAAATACATTTTATAGTTAAAATTTGCTGAAATTAAAAGCCTCCTCAGGAACAGCCAATTATGTTATGGGAACATTGGTAATTGGTTCCAGCCAATGCTTTTCTTATCGGTGCATCCCTATGCTTTATGCATACAGTTTTTGCTGTTGTTACTGTCTTACCATTGTTGGGTATGAATTTGCCTTGAGAGCAGAGGTAATTTTCGCCATGACATCCAACATTGCACAATACACAGCTACCAGTTCAATGGCTACAAATGAAAACCATCTATATTCTGTAGTCACAGTTAGCTCTCAGTAGTGCTTGTGTTTCGAATACTTCTATCACAGGATCCCTGTTAATAATAGAAGCAATGTGTTGTTTTCCAGAGGTGAATTACGTTAATGGGCCAGTGAAGCCATGCACAGTGCGGCTGCAGAAGATATTCAGTAAGAAAAGATATTGACAGTTAATGAAGATGATCATTGGTAATCATTCATATCACTTACACTCCGTTAAGGTGATGTACTGGTGACACATTACCAGAGAATGCTTACCAATCTCCCTCCTGCATTTTCCCAATGATTTATCTACATCTATTCGCTAGATGAGTGATGGGACACTGTATTGAAGCCTTCGCATAATCATCTCGGCACTTTCTCATTTGAAGAAAACGATATACTATGGAAGCTGAATGTAGACATTTATTACAGTCTACATTAGTCTGTCGTATTTATTCTATACCGACACAACTTACTTTTGAATTATATTATTTGAGCTAAACATGTATAAAAAACGGTGGCTTCAAAACCTCTCACTGGGCAGTATATAGCATACGCATTCCATAGTGTATACATACAGTATTATTGCTGTTTAGGATACATTTCAGTAAATTCAGAATTAGAATGTTTATTTCAGTTTAATTCCTGAAGACTTTAAAAGGACCCCCATCATTTCTGTGCCTTTCTGTCTACTGCCTGTTCAATGTTGGACACTTTTATCCAAAACTGTATTTCTCTGCATGAAAACATGTATTTATTTCCATGAATATGTTTTTCTTAGATGGGTCAAATAATGAGGACAGTACGGTGTTTGTAGAAGACGATGTAGTTTGGACAAACACTATTGAGGTAATATTTTGTATTTATACTTTTTTTACACTATGTTTTATGTCTGTTGGTTGAGGAACCCAATTTAATACATTGGATAGAAATGAAAAATGAGGGTGCTTTCTGTTTTCTTGTGTGTCATAATCAACTACACATACTATCGCACATTTGTGTAAGACAGATGTAGCTATTGTAGCTTAAATAAAATAAATGAGCACATAAATAATACTTTCAAATATGCTGCCCTTACTTTGGTAGGGGGTGTCACAACTGAGACCTAAAACAAAGGGCACATGGAAACAATATTAATCATTATACTCAAACAAAGACAAGGGTGCATCCATCTTTTGCATGCATGTACATCCAGACGTCTCATTGTCTTGGCGTCACGGTAATCCTTTCTTTGCAGGATTTGTTAAATACGTGTCACCAGTGGGGGTTGAGTCTGCCGTCGGTCAAATTGAACCATTCCGTTGGATTTATTTCACATTATTATGTCTTTACAAACCTTGGATATGAGTGCATGCCAATTTCCACCCATGTCTAACTAACCGTGTCATTAGCTTTTTTATCTTCTTCCTTTCTGTTCCCTGCTTTTCTTACGTGGGTCTGCTTTACGGTTCGTAGTAGTGGGCTAGTGGCAATGATTGGAAATGAGAAGGTGAGTGTGTGTTGTGTGTGAGTGCTTGAATGACTGAGTGAATGCGTGTGCACACTTGTACGGTGTCTATGCACAGCGTGTGTAATGTGTGTGTGTGTTGCATGTGTGTTGTCCCTCAGGGCACCACTAGGGGCATTTATGGCTGGGAGAGCAGCTTACGCCAGAAGCCACAAGCCAGAACTGTGTTTCAGGCCGGTGCCGGCATCTGGGCCAAGCCACAGGCTCTTGGCGACGGCAGCGGAAAGGACCAGGAGTCCGAGGCTGCGTCGGTAGGTACTCTCAGACCTCCTACCTGTATTGGCCGGCGGCCGAGGTATCAGAGGACAGCTGGACTCATTGTTGTTAAGTCTCGTGTGGAAGAC
This sequence comes from Novumbra hubbsi, assembly GCA_016801125.1. Classification (NCBI taxonomy): domain Eukaryota; kingdom Metazoa; phylum Chordata; class Actinopteri; order Esociformes; family Umbridae; genus Novumbra; species Novumbra hubbsi. Next base: position 15,192 of record JACXGK010000534.1, read on the forward strand.
ATGAGACAATATCCAACACATGGATTCATTCCATCCCTGGCAGTGGTGTAGGATAGTTCGGTAGATGAACACTGCGATGGTGAGTGTATACGCACCACTAAATGACCCCGAACATGATCAAAATGCGCCCATCCTATATCTACTCCCACCAACATCCTCTGGGTCCTATATGCCTGAGGGCAGATCTTCTGAGCCATGTCACGTGGACCAGCAAAAGGTGCAGGGCAATTAAAACCCAAGAAAACGTGTTTTGCTGTGAAGGTGCGAATGGCCGTCCTTCTTTTCTTGCATGTCTCTTGTAATTGGGCTTCTAATATTCTGATTTCCAGTCTAACACCTCTGATAGGGTCTTGTGTTCTCCCGCCTCCTCACCTCTTGTCATGTTATAACCGCCATCTCCCTCTAACTGTGTTTTCAACGGTCAGCTTATATAAATGCTGACGAAACCAGACATACACAAAGTACATGTAAAGAAGCATATGTACAATACCGCAAGGTTACCCGTCAAGTGTCTTTTTTCATATTTTCAGGGATGCCACCATGAATCAGTGGATGTGTTTGTCACTGACTTCAGGAATGGCTTTTCAACAATTCTTTCAGTGCATTCAAATAGCATAAATCTTTTTGACTTTCAGTTCCCAAAGAATCTGAATTATTCATCATCTTCACCGAGCCCCAGGTCAGCAAAGAAGGGTGTTGATTACCAGGTTAGTACTTGAAGGAATAAGAATGTAATTAATGCTGACCAAACCCGACAATGTACCAGAGTATGTTACATGTAAAAAAGGATATGTAAAATGCCATAAGATAAAAATGTTTGTGTTTGTCATGATCTCTGGATTCAATCTGCATCCCCCTATGGTGCTTTCCTGCCACTAGCAGCACAGTCAAAGCTTAAACATAGGCTGTGGTGGGAAGCTTTGTTCTTCTAAAAAATATATGTCTATTGACATTAGCTAGCAACTATACCAGCCGCAATTCAATAATTAACATGATCAACAAATGGATAACTGAAAATTCAATCACCGCTATATATTTATTAACTTGTAGTCCCATCTGTCTGCCGTGTCCCACATGCAGGTCCGACTATACGTTCAGCGTAGTGTTGTGTAGTTTTGGGAACTCTGGGAAAAAACGATTCCCCTCCATTTTGTTCCTGGAGTGATTGGGCCACATCGTAAGGCGGACGGTTGCGTTTTCAGGGGACGATTTACCTTGTGACCAGCACCTTGTGCAAAAATGCCATTGTTGTCCTTATCATGCCACTAGCTAAGTGTGCTATGCCACCATGGAGGACATAAACCTTTTTGAGCATGATTTTAGGGTTATTACGAGATATCAGTGGATGTGTTGGTGATTCTATTTCGCCTGTGTGGTTAAGCATCCATCTATTTGACTTTCAGCTCCCTAAGAATCCAAATTATTCATCAACATCTAGCATGTCCTCACCGAGCCCCAAGGCGGCAAAGAAGAGTGTTGATTACCAGGTTTGTTTTTTAACAAAAAATGATCTGAAAGCTTTCCAATAGATTTGGGCGTTTTCTTATAATATAAACTCATCTGAATACCCCTCTTGCTCCTGACTCTTCCCCTATAGGATGGCAAGGGGTTTTCCACTGGAGAGCTAGTGTGGGGGAAGGTGAAAGGTTTCTCCTGGTGGCCTGGACTAGTGGTACTCTGGAAGTCCAATAAGCCACCGCCTATATCCATGCGACGGGTGGAGTGGTTTGGAGACGGAATGTTTTCTGAGGTAAGGACTTGAGTTGTTTTCAAAAGCAACTTTGACCTGATGCACCGACGTTTCATCTCCTTTTCTTGTATTGCAGATCTTTGCGGAGAGGCTTCTGCATTTTGCGGCTTTCACAAAGTGTTTCTGCAAGAATTCCTATGCCAGCTTGCCAGCCTACAAAGATGCCATCTACCAGGTTCTTGAGGTACGACTGGAATGTTGAGTATCTGGCTAATGTTCTTTTTTTTTTTGGCCTGCACAAGCATACCAGACAAACAACAAATAACAGCCACAATGGTGCCAAATCACACAAGACCGTTTGACTATACTGACATGACACAAAGGTCCGGCACTTGCTGCCGAGGCCCACACCCATGGAAGGCCAGGCAGGTTCAGCATAGTTGGCATATGTGCTCTTACTCCGCTAACGTTCTTACCAAACTAGGGGTCACAAGAGAAACTAGTGTTTAGTACATGGAACTAGGTACAGTTGTAATAAACAGAGTGATGTAGGTTTTCTTACAACAAATATGGCAACAAAAGCTCTGATGATACTATGTTACCAATATAAGAATGTAAAAAGTTTAATAAAAAGAAACATGCTTCGCATGCTAGATATTTGTATTTGTAAATTGAGCTCAACACCTTAACAAGACCGGTTGAAAAATAGGTCTGTTGAGAAATATTTTGATTTGAAAAAATCTAATTACCAATGTTCCTGTATCTTGGGATACATTGAGCTGTAGTTCAGGTCATTGATAAAACAACAAAACAAGTTAAAACACGCCAAATTAGTTCAAATACACGTACATCTAACAGGAATATACTCATTGTTCAAATGATTCTATATTGTATGGCAGTACAACGCCTTCATATGGTGGTGTTGTACTCACCTTATGCTCATGTCCACACAGTTGGCCGGCGAACGCTGTGAGAAGTCCTTTCAAAAAGCGGGAAATAAAGAGGAGGAGCTGATACTGATGCTGAACTGGGCCCACGGTGGATTCCTTCCCACTGGGCCAGATGGGTTCACCCCTCCCCCCATTGCAGGTATGTGTTGCTTCCAGTCCCCTTCCACATCAGGGGAAACCCTATACATGCGGAGGAACACTGTAATTACACTCGGCTTAGCAGGTGTACTCAGTTTCCTTTTATTCTGTTTCCATACAAAAGCTTCCAAAGATTCAAAGGTTGACTCCTCCGATTCGGCTCTGTCGGACTACCAGCCCCCAGCTAAGAGGAAAAGTGTGTGCAAGAGCAGACCATCCAATGGGAATCCGAGCTACAGCAGAGGTGAGTCCTATATCCACATCCTTATTCTATGTATGTTGTATGGATAAACTCGAGCAATGGCTACTCCATCCGTACTTTCAAGCTTGTGTCCACTTTTCCCCATTGAGAATCTGACACTTTGCCAAGGAGAGGCGCTTTATATTTCCCAGACAACGTCCGAGTAATCATCAGATTGCTTCGTCGTATTGTTGCTAGCAACCTAACTAATTAGTGTATACATGTATTCAGTTCCTCCTAAACCCCCCCCCCCCGCTGAAGAATGATACTTCCATTTATGCCCGTGCATTTTTTGTTTCGTCACAGAGGCAATGGCGAAAGATGTAACTAAAGGCAAGAAGATCGAAGGTATTTCACTTGTCAAGCTAACTACCCACACTTGCGGTGCGTTATTCCCGTGGCGCTTCCTGAAAGCCGGTAAATAACGGGCACTCCCTTGTCACCTCAGAGTTCTGCCTGTCCTGCGGTTCCCCCCACCCCCACACCTTCCACCCGCTGTTCGCAGGGAGCCTCTGCCAGAAATGCAAGGTAAACCAACCACGTCTCCTCATTCATTCCGTCCGTTTAATTCACGGAAAAGTTTGATCCGCCATCGTCACTCCGTTGTAAAGTTGTGTCGTCCCCCCCACCCCGTAAACCTCCGTAGGAGAATTTCATTGAGACCTTGTACAGGTACGACGAGGACGGCTACCAGTCTTACTGCACCGTCTGCTGTGCCGGCCTTGAGGTCATCCTCTGCGGCAACGCCAGCTGCTGCAGGTGAGGGGGCCACTGGGGAGGCCATTCCCTTTGCCTTCACTCACGGTCGTCATCGCACTGTTTTTAAGAAAGAAGGGCGGAATGCTAATCTTTGTGTTTTCCCCTCGCCGGGCTTCCACGTGCTGATGAACTGCGTCGTCCCCTCGCCTCCTCGCGCTTTAGGTGTTTCTGTAAGGACTGCCTCAACATCCTGGTGGGCCAGGGGACCTTTGACAAACTGAAGGACGTGGACCCATGGAGCTGCTTCATGTGCTTACCGTCCCAGTGCAACGGGTCCCTCAAGCTGCGGCCTGACTGGAGTGTGCGTGTCCAAGAGTTCTTTGTGAACAACAGCGCCCTTGAGTTTGAACCTCACAGGGTGTATCCCTCAATCCCTGCCTATCAGCGCAGACCCATACGGGTTTTGTCTCTCTTTGATGGAATCGCCACAGGTTTGTACATCGAGGTGTTTTGAGCTTTTTGGAGAGGATGTTACCAATATGAGATGGAATTGGTCTTTTTGAGGAATGTAAACATCTGTATTTTTGGCTGTTTGTTACCGATATTTAGGGTTATGGTTATGTGTTGTGGTCATGGTTATGTGTTGTGGTTATGGTTATGTGTTGTGGTGATTGATGCCTGCTTGTGACTCTTGTGTCTGTTTTGCAGGGTACCTTGTACTCAAAGACCTGGGCTTCATAGTGAAGCGCTACATTGCCTCTGAGATCTGTGAAGACTCTATTGCTGTGGGTATGATCAAACATGAGGGCAAGATTGAACATATCAACGATGTGCGCACCATTACTAGGAAACATGTGAGTTCATATACACACCTACATACATTTCAACTATGAAATGTTACGCATGTCAAAACTCTGCACAAAATTCCAAGAGCCCGCAAGAAATGCATTTCATCCTCACAGCAAGAAATGCATGGCAGTACATTTTCTTATCTTAAATCTAAAATGTTCTTGCCGGTCGAGTTGAGTTTGGTTAAATGTGGTCATACTTCATTGTACAAGCTTTTCAAATATTGCTTGTGAGCACAAACAAAATCTACAAACTTGCGAAGATAAGCAGGCAGCACGTACCTAAATGTGCAAGATTGAAAAATGTAGTTACAGATTTGAGCATTAGACTTGTGACTACCGCCCTCAAAATACCATCACAAATCTGTGACAAAAGTGCACAGAGATGACATGTTTAATATTCTATATAGAAAAACAGTTATGTGAGCATTTTCCAACCTATGTGTTTGCTTTTTTTTCAGCTGGCCGAATGGGGGCCTTTTGACCTTCTGATTGGAGGAAGCCCTTGCAATGACTTGGCTTGCGTCAACCCGGCTCGAAAGGGCTTATTTGGTAACTAACCTATTAACTTTAAAGTTAATGGATTGCCTCTGTAATTGCCATGAGGGCCTTATGGAGTCTGTTATTACATTGACCTGAACATAGACCGTAGTAGTAAGCTTGCACCACCTGGTCTGGGTTTCAATAGGCTTCTTTGTCTTCATTTCCAGAGGGAACAGGGAGACTGTTTTTTGAATACTACAGAATGTTGACCATGATGAGACCAAAGGAAGATGATAACCGTCCGTTCTTCTGGCTCTTTGAGAACGTGGTGGCTATGAGCGCTCACGACAAGGCCGACATATGTCGCTTTCTTGAGGTAAAGATACTAGAAGCTATTTTTATTCCTCTCCTCCAATTTTGCGTAAATAATGTAATAACTTATACACCATTTTTTTTTTTTTGAATTTTCCAGTGCAATCCCATCCTAATTGATGCAGTAAAAGTTAGCCCAGCGCACAGAGCACGCTACTTCTGGGGAAACCTTCCTGGCATGAACAGGTAAACATACAGTACCTGTAAACGTACAAACATTACACATTCAAGCATCACTAACACGTAGACAGGTCTCAGTATGCACACATGCACAAACACTTCTCGACACGTATTGTAGAAGCAGTAGTGTCACGATGGTGGAGTGATGAGGAACCATGTGCAAACATTCTGGTAAAGAAAACAGAACAGGGCCTCCACCACCCTTCCCCAGCCCAGGGGGCGGCTCGGCCGGTGGGCATCGATGTGGCGGCTGGGCCTGCGGAAGCCCGGTAGAGGCAGAGGGGGCGGTGCTGGGACGAGGACAGGTGCTCGTTCGTACCCAGACAACCGGGACCCCCCCTCCTCAGGTGCCAGCCATGACACCCCATGGTACCCCGTTAGCCCCTCCCTAAAATAAATTGGGGAGGACCCTGGGGTGCGGCCGTGCCGGGTGCCGAGGGGATCCATGGATGAGAGGTGCTTTTATCCCCTCCTTGGCACCCCAGCCTGGGTCACCATTGGGCAGGTCCCAGTTGTCGTGCTCTGCCTTCGGGTTGATGGACAAGAGACAGCCCGATCCCAAAGCCAGCTCTCATCCTCCCTGGCGGGTGGTAGCCGTAGTATTTAAAAAGGCGTGCATACTCCTCTTCCGCTGATTGGCCTTCTTTTGTATACTGCGGCTTGTACAAAAGGGAAGATGTTGCTGGTTCCTGGAATTGGTCTTTTGTTCCGTCACACTGGTGGAGTGATGAGGAACCATGTGCAAACATTATAAATCATTATAAACTAACAAAAGAAGAAGTACTTACGACAGATAAATGGAAAACACCTAACAGATAACAACAACAACAAATGACACAGAGGGACAAGACAACGGGACATATATACACACACACAAATGACAAAGTGGAAACAGGTGCGTGTAAAGTGAGGTCAAGTGAGTTGGGACACCCAATGAATGCCGACAAGGGAAGGAACCCTGCTGTTTTGCCCTTGAGCAATACGGCTAACCATAATTGTTTCCAGGTGATTGCAGTAAATTATAATCTGTTCTTAGCATACTTGAAAGAAATCTTAAAATAATGCTTAAAATATGGGTTCTAGGTAGAACCATTTAACAGTGTGTTCTAGGTAAAACTTCGCAGAGAGTTTAACATTCTGTATGTATGGTCCTTAGACCTCTAGCTACGTCTTTGGATGACAAGGTGGACCTACAGGATTGCCTGGAGCTTGGGCGCAAGGCCAAGGTGAGACTGATTAAATATTGTGTCTCAATTGTCTTATAACTCAGTTCTGCCAACACTGTCAGGAAAGGATAAAAACAAGAGTTTAAAGTTCTGGGTAATTCTAAAGTAAAGCATCAGATGTAAATGCTGTGTATGTTCATTTGTTACATACGGTTAAGTTATCTTTGTGTGTCTCTTGCAGTATAACAAAGTTCGTACCATCACCACCAAGTCCAACTCCATTAGACAAGGAAAAATGGGGCCACTGCCTGTCGATTTCAATGGCAAGGAAGACTACCTTTGGTGCACAGAGATGGAGAAGTAAGGCTTTTATATTGGTATTACATTGTTAGGGTTGGATCAGCATTCAATTACAATGGCTTTAAAATGTAATGCTTGTTTTAAACATGACCAATCACCACTAGTCTGTTGTGTTAGTCTACTCATGAAAGTCACTATCATTTTGGGGTTGTTCTAATGTCTTCCGCTCTGTATGATTGGCCTGCAGAATATTTGGCTTTCCCAAGCATTACACGGATGTCAACAACATGGGACGTAGCCAGCGGCAGAAAGTATTGGGTCGCTCATGGAGTGTTCCAGTTATCCGGCACCTCTTTGCTCCACTCAAAGACTACTTTGCCTGTGAGTAGGATGAAGACCCACTGCTGTGTAGCGAACAATTGTCAATCACAACAGCTATATGAAATGGCTGATTGTTGGAGAAGGGAGGGTACAAAATGTATAATTATACTTCCCTGCTTTTCAGTGAACGGTGCTAACAAGTTCTCAGGCTGAACTCACAGTTTTGAGGGGCTTTTGTTTATAATGCAATGTGGTCGTTTGTCAAAAACATATCCAAAATGCACTGACACTTTTTGGTTCTTTCGGTTAATCTGAAATGGTTGATGTTTGTTTTGTTAACATTTGGTCAAATATGGTAATATTAGAGCTCCAACCCTGCCTACTGTCTACCTCAGTAATAATCTTTGATTGGTCAGACATCTGCCGAGATACCGTTTTATCGCTATTTAATTTGAAGAAATGAGAATGATACATTTCACAGGGCTTTGAAATTATTCAGGATTTTAATCATTTATTGTCTATTTGAATGTTATACATTGAGTCAGTTTGAAAAACATATTTTCCTAAAGATTGAAAATGACATACTCAGATTAGCTTGGATATAGGCCTTTAAGGTTTGTTAGTATTTTACCATGGCAAATATTCACCATTGTTTGTCTCTGAAGTGCTTGTGTTATGGATTTTATTTGTATTGTTATCCAAGAGATGGCCACAAGACTCACATTTTAAACAACATTGTCTCACTTGTTAAAACATGGCAACTTGTAAGCTTTCATTTTGGTGATGTAGTTAATCATGTGGATGCTAGAAATACATTCAAAGAAAAAAGAAGACAAAAGCCAGTCCTTACAACATTGATTCAAACAGTAAGACGTGTGCCTTCTCCCTGTCTTTGAGCATTCCAATTATTATTCATTATTAATTGTATAAGCAAGCTGGAAAAAGCTGGAAAACATTCTGAAAACTGGAGTACTTTTTGTGCAAGTTTCAATCTGACTTTATTCTTCAGATGTACGTTATGGTCACTTGGAGGACCTAGTGACATAGCCACTTAGTTTCATGTATGTGTGAGGCTGGTATTGTTAGTATGTTTGTTGATAATGTCAACACAACAAGCTTTCATAAAAAGAATTGCATTTACACTACACTCTGAAGTAAATAATATTGTTTGTAATTTGGTTTTATTTCTTTTCTTCCCCCAATCAATTTAGTTTGAACCCTTATTCCCCTATACTACACATACATTTCTTATATACTGTATGACGCATGTCAGAGTGGTTACTGACCTCCACCTTATCTCAAGAGACACATACTGTTTTTAAAAAGCACAACTACCGTGGACCGTGATTCACATTCATGACGCTAGCCTTAACAATAGTTTTTTTAACGCTCACGAAAAGGAATTAACAATATTGGTCGTGTACTGTATATTTCGTTTATACTTTATACCAATACCTCAAATGTTATTGTTAGGGTCAACACTAGACTCCTGTTGGTGCTATATTAACGTTCAACTGTATATTATTTTTTATATTTTTTGCATGGTGTGTTAATATTAATATAATTTTGGTCAAGTTACATTCTGTGGAAGTGTTTAATGTATAGTTGTCATCTAGTCTTATAACCCCATGTAAAGCTCTTGTTCCTAGTCTATGATCATGTTAGAGAATAGAAATAAACTGACCTAATTATATTATCTGTACTTTGTCTGTGTTGTTGCCAGTTTGTCAATCCATTGATCAATATTATGTAAATATTTTGAGTGTTTGTTACATTTTCTTACATATTTACCTTTTATTGGACCTTTCACCAGTGCCCACAAGTAGTACATTTTAGTGTTTGTTTTTGTATTGAAGGCAAAAATTACAATGGGGGTTAGGTTAGAGATTAGGGTTATGCATTACTAGTTGGGGTAAGGCATTGGTGAAAGGTTATGTTAAGGTACTTAGATTGTGATTGCTTTAGCAAGCTTTATGTAATAAGACGATGTATTAAGTAACGCTTACAATTATGGAGTTCTTAAAATTAGAGCGCCTGCCCTGAGTACTCCAAGCCTGTAGGCGGCAGCAACCTTCTTGTTTATCAGCCTGGCTTCTCCTTACTGTACAAGAGGAAGAAACAAGCCCCGAACAAAATAAACCGCCGGTGAACGGCGAGTGTATTCACAAGTTCAAAACATTTAGTATTTTTTGTAATTTGGTTCCCAGTGGAAGATTAAGAAGACAATGTAAGTTTAAAAGAATGTTACCCGAAAACGGTTTTAATTTAGTATGACTGGCTGGCTAAGATGATAGGCAAGCTAGCGACGCTAGTAGTAGCGTTACTAAGCTAGTGATGGTGTCGTTGGAAGCAGGATGGGTGTGTTTGATGCTAACTACTAGCCTGTAAGCTGCTGTATCGTTAGCTGGCAGAGTATAATTTTGTCAGGTACCTGTATTATTTGCGCTCTATATTTAACAAAGGTAAGATGGCACCATTCGTTGTCAGTGTGAACGTTAATGGGCGGTTCTAGAGATTAAACGAGTTCCTGGGCCCAAAAGCCATTTTTTTGCATCGACGGGGCATTGTCATTGATTGAGGACCTCCACCATTTTGAAGTAGTCAGCTGGGTGCGTGCGTGAAACCGTATGTATGGGTTAATTGAGGCAGGATCACATCATTGTTTTAGGTCAACCGTGTATTTTGCGACTTATACAGTGCCCTTATGTTCGTTGTTTTTAGCTACAGTACATGTCTAGCTTCAATTATATCATTCATATCCCAGCGTCGGCCTTTACCTAACTACACGAGTAGATTTATTGAATGATTCGTCTGACTACCTTGTAAGTGCGCGGGCATGTCACACGTGGTCATCAAATTACTGATTTACAATGCTAAACTGTCAAGCCCTGGCTGAGTCGTTTCGTTCGAATTCAATAGAAAGTCCTTGTGCAATTAAAAAGGCATTTTACTAACGTACCCACAAACCGTTAGACACGAAACATGTCTGCGATATGTCTTATTTTTTAACCAAAAAGGCAGTGAAAGGTCTAATTAGAATTCAAGACACATTCTTATTTGCAGCAAAAGCCATTGAGGCAATTAAGTCTTAGAGACAGACATTCTAATCAGAACCTGCGACATTTTCACCTAGTCCAACGCTTTTAATGTATTTTATTATACATAGCAAATTACTAAATGTGCTTATTTGATGAGGATCCCTGTTGGGTGGTTATTGGATGACAACACCTGAAGTGTTGGTTAGCTAATTCATTAGCCGTGTTTCTTTTACTCAATATGTAAGATAGCTATAGGTGGCTAGACTGCTGTACAAGCATTGAGGCTGCCTGAAGACAGCTGGATAACTAATGTAAGCTTACCATCTTATGTCTTACTAGGTGCCCATTTTGAAAAATGTATCGTTAATAAAATCCAAATGGGAGCTAGCCAATTGTGGTTTACAACAAAAATTTGAATGTATTTTAAAACATCTAAGATTCTTACTGTGTTAGCACTGTTCCTAATTAATATTCACTGCAAACAGTACTTGTGCCATTTTTCATTGATTCTAGTGCAAGTAAAACATTCTTAAAATTCCAGGACTAGTTTATTCCCAGAATGCCTGTATCAAATGTACAATTTAAAACGGTTCTGTTTGGTTCTTTCCATAGGACGATATTAAGGTTCAGCTGAATGTGTGCATATAGACTTTGAGATTATGGAGTTTTCACAATGAATTGTAAGATCATAATTCTTTGACATTACAATACAACAGTTTTATGCCTTTTTGTTAAATTTGACACATCAAAAATCACATCTAATAATTTTATTATTTAGTGCTATTTACTTGTGCCTGTCACCTTTTATGCCTTACCCCCAAAACTACACTATATTTTGTTATCAAAACCTTTGACTTTGAAGTTAATCTGTCTAGGAGGCTATAAACTCTTGAAGCTATATAAGATGACGATGGCCGTTCAGTGGAGTGCTCAGTGCACCACCCATTGTCTTAGTTATCTGCTATTTTTGCAATGCACATTCTGTCATCACTCAATGTTTGGGGTGTTTTTATAGTTCACACAAAGTTTGAATAATTAAATATTTGATCAGTTGTTGGAGATGATCCATCATTTACTTAAGGGAGGGAATCTGATTAAATAGCTCCCTGTTGCAGAGCGCAAACCTTTTTATTCAGGGTTGGTGGAATTGGCTATGACCTAACCTGCCCAAGAGCTAGGTCTAAAGCAGGGGTCTTCAAATCTGGACCTCAAAGCCAGTTCCTAAAGCATACATTGCCACTGAGACCACATAGCTGTCATATGTTTAGGTTCATGATTTACATTTTCATTTTATAAATGCCTTTCTGTAACTAAATAATGTAAGCAAATAGTTAAAAATGTGCTTCTCCACTCAAGGTGGCTCCTGTGTGCTGAAATAACACATCAGGTTCTGTGGCCTACTGCTCAAGCGCTATAGAAGTAGCATGATGGTGCTTGAATAAACAAGTCTTTAATTTCTTTAGGTGTCGACTGGGACAGTGGCTCAGTTGAACTGAAATAAAAGAATTCACAGAATTGGAGAGAAAAATTGCATACAACTTTTAAGTCACTGGCCTAATATACTGTTTTGCTAGTTGCCATTGGTTAGTGTTTCCAAACATCGCTCACCATATCTCTGTGTGCGAGGACAATTGGACCTCTAACTTTGCTCCTTCACTAGTCACGCTCCCATGTTCTCGGTCGCGCCCAGTCAAGTTCACTATATAATAGAGCTGTACATTTATAACTCCCCTGCAGCTTGTGTCAAATGACAATGCTCTAGGAAGTCTTAATGTTGTGCTGTGTCTGTAACAGTTTCAGTTAATTCATGTTGAATCAGGGAGTTGGGTCTGTCTTTCTCTTCTAACCCTGAATCTCTTCTTTCTCTTTGCCTTTCTGTACCTAGCTGGAAGATGGCTGTGAACGTTTACTCCACATCTGTGACCGGCGACAACCTCAGTCGCCATGATATGCTTTCTTGGATCAACGAGTCCGTGCAAATGAACTATACCAAGATTGAGCAGTTGTGCTCAGGTCAGTTAGATCACATGATCTTGTGCCTGCCAGTGTTGTCATTTCACCACGCCCTGATCACACAAAAACAATGTTCAAGGTTTGGCAATCATTTTTGCAGTCTTATTACCAAATGTACAAAATTACACACGTTCGTGCCACACCTTGTTTTTAGTACACAGCCACCAATAAAAATATGTATATACATTAGCGAATTATAATTATTTAAAAACATTCTCCCCCCTCCTAGAACAGAAGAAGAAACTAATACTGAAATTTGGTAGCTCGAGTTTACTGTGTCTGAAAGAAACCTTGCAGAAAGTTTAGTGAAAATGCACATTCAAGTGTGGAGTACGATATCCTATAGATGTTTATCTAGCTGGTGATTGAATTAACATCTTCTCACTTGGACACAGGTGCTGCCTACTGTCAGTTCATGGACATGCTGTTTCCTGGATGCATACCGTTAAAGAAGGTTAAATTCCAGGCCAAACTAGAAACCGAGTTCCTTCACAATTTCAAACTTCTGCAGACCAGTTTTAAGAAGATTGGGGTTGACAAGGTGAGTACTTCCAGGACGTTGCTTTACCTTTCTTTGGGGTCTAGCTTGATCTACTGATTTCATTCCAGATATGCACTATTAGCGTGAATGGCAAGGCCCCTAATAATGAAGTTAAATGTAATCCTGATATAATGGGATAATGTAACACACACGTTTCAGCGCATTACCTCAAAGCAAAATGCTTCACATGTTGTTATATGTGGACTTCTGGGATGTGCCATCGGTGGTTGTTGACAGTGAGGTCAGACAGGGTTTATTTGTCTAGTCCGAGTCTGGCTACCACTTCTGGTGAGTTTGTACCTGTAAGCCTGGTTGTGGTTGTCTGAAGAATGCTTTTGGGTGTTTCGGTTCAGGCAAATCCTGGTTAAGCTAGATGTGCTTTGGAGGACATGTTTGTCCTCCAATGCAGCTTGGCGATGCTGCTTTGAAACAAGGCATTGACGTTGCATTAGACATTACAAAGGGGAAGAAATTGTACGAACTGAGGAAGCAAAACTACACACAAGCAGAGTCCGTTCCATCTCTCTCTGGTTGGACCACTAGCTGATGATGCAGTTTGGGAGCATTACGGATATGTCTGAAGTTGAGTAAATATTTCTTGAAGCCTGTGAAGCACGTGTCCCTTATGTTGTCATGTTCTTCAGAAACACAAGATGGGGTGAAGGTTTTTCGGTCTTAACACCTCTAAACCACAATACTTGGTTCTTTGATCTGTTGACCTCTAGGATGGAAGGTTGACCTCTTGGTTCTCTGATCTGTTGACCTCTAGGATGGAAGGTTGACCTCTTGGTTCTCTGATCCTTTTGACTTCTAGGATGGAAGGTCTTTCTTTTTATAGAACTTAAAAGCTTCATACATTTTAGATTTTTGGAAAGATCATTTGTTTTTTCAAGTAATGTTTAATTTGGAAACATTAGAAACATTTTGGAAACATTTTTTTTTTTTTCTGATTAGTTATTAATGTCAACCAAGACAATGATTAATACTGTCATTGTTAGCATTGTAAGTGAATGGTGAATACTGTCATTGTTAGCATCATAAGTCAATGGTGAATACTGTCATTGTTAGCATTGTAAGTCAATGGTGAATACTGTCATTGTTAGCATCATAAGTCAATGGTGAATACTGTCATTGTTAGCATTGTAAGTCAATGGTGAATACTGTCATTGTTAGCATCTTAAGTCAATGGTGAATACTGTCATTGTTAGCATCAAAAGACAATGGTGAATACTGTCATTGTTAGCCTCGTAAGTCAATGGTGACAACTGTCATTAGCGTAGTTTTTGCTGCCTTTTTTTCACAAATTCTCTCTCAATTTTGCCATAGACAAACCAACAGACACACAATACAATGTTAGTGTGTGGGCCATTGATTTTGATATGTGATATATTTAGGTCTTGAGGTGTGTTGGCAAAATAATTAAACTCAAGTCATCTTTTCGGAAATGGTTTAGTCATTTACATTTAAGTCATTTACTAGACTTTCTTGTTCATTTGTGTTCTTACTGGATGGTCCAAACATTTTCACAGTGGCTCCCTGTGTGGAAACTTGCCTACAATCATGACATTGCAAGAACCGCCCTATACTTCCTTTTAACTTTTTTTTTTCTTCTCTCAAAATGTGAATCCATTTCTAGATCATTCCTGTGGATAAGTTGATAAAAGGCAAGTTTCAGGACAACTTTGAGTTTGTGCAGTGGTTCAAGAAATTATTTGATGCCAACTACGATGGAAAGGAGTATGACCCAATCGGTGCTCGCCAGGGCCAGGACACTGCTCCTACGCCCAACCCAGGGCAGGTGGCACCCAAGCCCAGGAAGCCCAGCACTGGTGAGGGTGGATCTATGCATTCGCACACGTTAGATGAAAGGGGATGTTTGTGTTCTGCAAAACATGACAATACTTTCTCTATATTAGGAAATGAAATGTGCTGTTGAGGTGAAGAACAATGGTTAAGATGGTTGAACTGGCACATGAATTTACATTTTCAATCCATAATGAATCTGCAAGCAACTACATAGTCCTAGTCACTTTACAGTCTGCCAGTGGAACAAAGAGACTTCTAATGTCTTCATGCTAGGACCTTTTAATGGTAGAAAGCCTAAGCAAGCGCATTGTGATGAACAAGACCTTGATCTCGTTCAGTCACTGCATTTGCTTTGGTCAACCGGGCCATTGGACCAAAACAGGGGCAAAGTTGTGAATAACGGTCAAGTTGTTCACATTTTGCATCTACGGTATTTTGCCCAATCTACCTTTTGAAGAGATACTGTATGCGTTTTTATTTCAGTACCGCTCCACAGCTCTACACCTCATATTAAACCAGCTGCGAGAGTCGGTAAGGTGCTTTAGTGGTCAAACGGGAATCGGGGACGTCACCGGTGTTGGGCTCTCCGTCATGGGCACGCTGGAAATGCACGTTGTAACGCTAGACACCAGTGGGAGGATGTGTTGTGGTCCAGTTATGTACGGCTGTTGTTTCTTAACGGTGCTGACTGATTTGTGATGGCTCCAGCCCCCACAAGGTCCACTACGACCGTGACCAGAACCCCTCCCAGGCCAGCGGGGAGTGCGTTGAGGAGGCCTGGGGGGGCTGGGGATCCCGAGAGGGAGGAGCTAGCGCAGGAGGTATGTTCTTTAAAGGAATTTTCCCTTAATGTCCTGTGCGACTTATTTGTGCTAGTGCAATCGTTTAGTGAAACGTTAGCTTGTTCACTTGAGTCCTGATTACACGACTGCCCTGTTTTATACATCTGTAATGCATTCCCTTTGCTGCTTTCAGGTCAATTCCCTGAAAGCCACTGTCCAGGACATGGAGAAAGAGAGAGACTTTTATTTTGGGAAGCTTAGGTCTATTGAGGTCATCTGCCAAGAGGTGGATGGAGAAGCTGACACCACTATGCAGAAAATAATGGATGTTCTATATGCCACTGATGTGAGTAAACCTCATTGGAATAACCCAACACAGCTCGTTCTGTTAATGTCATCATATGAATATCTGTAATGGGAAAGTAGTGTTGTATTTGAATATTGAAATAATTATTTCCTCTTGCTTACAGGAGGGCTTTGTTATTCCTGATGCTGAAGGAGAAGAACCAGAAGAATTCTAATTATTTTATATTTTAATGGACGTAACTCCAGTCAAAGGATTCTCAAACCTCTCCCCGGGGCCCCGCTGCCGTTCCGTGTACTTGATCTATTTAATAGCTAGCATCCCTGATTCAATTTGTCTTCATATTTTCAAGCCCTTATTTAGGTAGGTGAATCAGGTGAGCTAGCTAAGGGCTTCAACAAAATCATTTTTGGAGTCGGTGAGAGGTTTGAGAACTGCTCTAGTCCATAACTTTATCACACTCCTCCATGCGCGCGCACACGCACACACACACACACACACACACAGGTTAGTGAATGCACATTTGCATGTGCGGAGTACATGCAGATGCGCTCGTGTGCTGTAATGAACATGCACTTATTCACACATACTGCCCACTGTGGTTTAGGTGGCCTCTGGATCATAGACTGCCCCATTGGTCCACGTGTTTGTTTGACCAAGTGTTCTTTGGACCATGAGATCCGTTTCAAAGAGCCTGCTGATCCAGCCGTCAGGAAAGAAGAGCCAGGTGTCTTTCCTTTTCTGCCTTGTTCTTATTCTGGCCTCTTCTGTGCCTTTAAACTTTGGCCTGTTACTTTTAAAATATGTTCAGGTTTTCTTTTTATTACTTCTATATTAGACCTAAACAAAACTGTACTTGATTTCTTTTGTTTTGATATGATATTTGCAAAAAACAATTAATTATTATTAAAGAACTATGAATATGGTTACTCTGCCGGTGGAAGTTATTGTATTTTTTTAAATTATTTTTTATGTTGACACAATGAGAGAATTTCTGGCAAGGATTTGTTTTCCTGCTTACATGCTTTATCTATGGAGGTATTCATTGCATTCATTTTAAATGATTTGTCAATTAACTTAGTTCTGAGCACCTTAAAGACTTTATACTTCAATACAAACCTATATTTGTGTTTTCTATGTTTGGTTACCATACATCTAGCCATGTTCTAATTTATTTACTGGCATTTGGTAAAAGCAGGATGTGTGGTTGCCTGTTCACACTGAAGAAATACTTCTCGTTTAGTTACAATGATAGCGGAACTAAACACTTAAAGGGAACTGACATCTCTTAGATGCCACTGAGATTGTTGCAACACCATCACTTGTATGTAAAAAGGTCTGGGTTGAGAACACTTAGTGTTGTTAAGTAAAGAAATATCTATGGGTCTAGGTCATTTAACGTGTAGATGTATCTTTTGAGATATTTCTTCACTTACCGGTATAAAAAATATCGTCACCCTCTGCATTGTGATTGGCAGTTTGTTCTTAGTAGAATAAATGCAAAGCTTAAAACTACAGGGGGGAAATAAACTTACTAAAATAACATGCGCAATAAAAAAAACGCATGGCCAAAGAAGTGAAGGGTATAAATAAATATCTAGAAGGCCACTGTGATTTGGGACCCCCCCCCCCCCGTTGGTTTCCGTTCACTGATACCCATCCTCACATTGGTTTGGCTTCTGTTTTCAGCCGTTTGGCTGCTGGCCCACAAGGCCTCAGTATTCTGCCCACAAAGTCTGTTTAGTCTGCAGGTATTATGGCATTCTCCTGTGGGTAAACAATATGGCACCTGGCTCGCGGTCTCTGTGTAGGTTACTTTCTACAATGATGTTCAGTGTGTTGTTGAATACGTTTTCTTGTTCTTTCTCAGTTAATCTCTGCATCCAGGTGCGTTCTTTGGACAGCAACAACAAATGACCGTACCACAAGAAGTTACAGCTACAGGAATCTGCTCTTCCACATTGCAGCAGGAGAGTGAGGGAGAGACAATGAATTGGAGTGTTGTCAGTAGATTAGATCCTGTGGGATTTGATTAAAATGTGTAATCACTTGAGCAGCAACCTGGTTTATACTGGTTGAATAACTTGCCTGTAGAGAACCGAGACACCCTGCATCTGCCAAGTTGTGACGTTTCATGGGCTTTGTTTTGTAGTTGTTTACCTCATTGCCGGACTCCAGTTTTATTAAATCCAAGACCCGGGAAGGGGAGAGGAGACGGACTGGGGAAAACTGGGAGTTCGAAGGGCCACACCCACATGTTTAAGCAATACAATAAATTGTATTCAATTTGTCAAAAATAAACATTGTTTGGTAATTGAACAGTGGAGGAGCTAAATTAATACATGTTAACAGAAATGGGGAACAACCCGTTTCTTCAACACTGCTATGAAATAAACCACGACTGACACCATTACACATTCCTGTAAGCAGGACTGCGTAATGCTGTGCTTCTAGAACGTTCTATTGAGCAGTGGAACGTTCTCATTGTGTCAACAAAACACAATCCAGGTCAGAAGCATGACCATAAGGACTGGGACAACCCGGAGGACGTACAAAAGCATCCATAGCAGGACTGGTTCACAAGAAACACCAATGTACTGTTAAAATACAGTGGGGGGACAAAGCCAATGAAGACACTGAGATTGTCGGGTTCATACCTCTCTGGCCAATTGGAGGAGCCCGCTGGTGCTGACGTAGGGCCGAGGTAACTTAACCACAGTCCATCCAGATTTTCTTCGAGATCTGGATGCTAAATGCCTTATTTTGCTGCTGCAATTTTGTATGACGATCTCAAAGGATTGTGTCCAATTGTCTCACAGATGTGCTAATTAGGTAAAAGCTTTTTTTGGTGTGGGTTTAATTATAATGTGATTGGATTCTCTCGCTTCAAGGGTGGTTTTATGTACCACTAACAACATTGTTGTCACAGTTTTATGTAGAAATTATTCAGCAATTGGTCAAGTATGGTTAATTTAGGTAATTAATCCACAATCGCAGAATAGCAAAATCCTGAAGGGACAAAATAGTGTTTGGTTTTAGAGATTTAAGTATGAATTATGTGGATATTGATGAATGTATAGCCAATGTTATAGTAGCTGGCTAGTGTTAATTGTCCCTGTCCTTGACCAACAAATGTATGTCACATCACTAGCTTTGTGGGGATGGAGTGTCCATCTGAAAGGGGTTGTTCATCTGGAGTTTGTGGAGCATTTGATTAATTCTTACAGGTGTGGTGTCATTAGTTTGAAAACCAGATGCCATAGTTCCATTTAACATTTTATCACCAACCACAAGGGGGCAGTATTGGTACACTGCCACATTTACTGTGTGTTGAACCATTTCACTCCACTACTGGCCTTCCGGGCAGACACTGAGGAGAAAGGTCAAAACGCATGCCCTTCTGTCTTTTGTTTTCTATTGCCTTTCTGTTGCCTGCTTGCCCCAGGAGGACCTGTTCATTTCCCTGGTTGAACACATTTGACCTCACTCTGCTCAAGACTTCCTCTTGATGGTCATTCTGGCTACCTGGGGCCTGTAGCTGTCAAAGGCTTCTAGTCAAGATCTACTTTATTATAGTTGTTTTATTTTAGAAGTTGAATACATTATTATTATTAATATTATCTCTTCATCCTCTTCCTATGCACTCTTTGCTGTGGCAAATACATCCAGCAGTCAGCCTTCATAACATTTTATAAGACCAACATGCAAACAAGTCACTGACCAGCAGATGGAGAACACAGAGGGCCTGGTGACACAAGGGGCCACACACAGCTGTAGCACACACACACACACACACACACAGGAATGACTGCAACTTGTGATTACATGGGTGGTTTCTTTTCGTACCGTGGTTAGTTTAACTGCCATTCCCACAAACCAGCAGCGTCAGGGTGGGTGTAGAAACAGAAAGTAAAACCACACCTGTTCGGTGCCCCTGACCTCCAGATGACCTTTAGCGATCTTAAGCAGGTTATATCTTTAAACACCCTAGATGGGTACACTACCATAAGAGACCGGCCTACAGTGTCATGGATTCAATCAAAAACACATCTACATTTCATGATTTTATTAAACCAAGAAATGAATGGGTATTCCTGGCAGAACAAGCTTTCCCCTGATGTTGGGCTAGCATTGGCCCTGTCAATCTACCAAAAATATCTGGAAACCTAACTCATTAAAAAACAATCCAAGGCTCTCTTGCACTCACACTATCACACGTTCTACTTGCCAGATGGTTGTTATTTATTCCTGTTAGTGGGTTTGCAAGCTGGAATTCTCTACGTTTCCTAGTTCTGTCTAGTTTGTGAACACATGCAGTATAATTCTGACCTTTACCCAAAACAATTTTGGGATTCTGATCTATTCCTGCTAACAGATGCTTTGACCAATTCCATCAGATTGTTTTACCTTCACAAATTACAGGAAAAAATATCAGCGCTGAGCTGCTGGTTTGGATGCACCCTATGAGTTCTCCCAGGGTTTAGACCTTCTCTCCATTTGTGACGGAGTTGGGGTATTGTTATTTGGTTTTATATCCAGCTTTGAAAGGCCTGGGACCTCCTCTCCTGCTTGGACCAGGCGGATAACATCCTCAAATGAAAGAGGTGCATCTGTGTTCACTGATGTCCAGCCAGCAGTAACTCCACAAACACCAGAATCTGAGTCATCAATTGTTAATTGGTCGAACTTCTTCAACTGTTCAACGTTGCCATTCATGGACGACGTTGTGGAATGTGCGCTCGAACTAAAATGTCGTAGTTTGTATCCATCCAAGTCAATGGGCTCGACAAACCTGGCAAGGATAGAATGATTCATGTGAAAAAGGAACAAGTAGTAATGATCTGTAAGGTATACCTAGCCACGGTTCATATAACCCTTGTTTTTATTTTGAATAGTTTTAAGGAGAGTAAAACATTTACGATGTCAAATGAAAAATGAATGACCCACGGTTGTCATTGCAGAATTATAAACAAATTATGCTATTTAAAATGTTTCATTATATAAACAACAGGAGTGTAATCGGTGCTCAAAACAGTTAAATACACGGCTATGTTCTGTTGTCAAACGTTTATTAACGAAATTGAATAAATAACGCGGAGGTGACTACTATATAAAATGTTAGGTGACATGCTATTGCTTAATTCCTTTGTATTTTATTTAAACCAAATAGTCTTTATTTTCGAAGCACGTGGTCGATATAACTAGATGAGTGGTCAGAAGCAGCACGTACCGATTGTAAAAGAATAATTTAATCCCCAAAACAATTTCTTCGCTGGAAGCCTGCAGGTTTTTCAAACCACTCTGGAATTTTGCATCCCCTTCGAAGTCATACGAATCAAACCGACTATAAACAGCATCCATTCCACAGGTAGGCTGTTTACTTTAATTAAGCAAAATATTTATTAAGATCGGCAATATATACTTTGATATAGCGTTCTACGATGTAAAATTTGCAACAAATGTATCTATTACTTCCATGTTTTTCTCTAAAAGTGACGAAGAAGAAGAGTATAACCAATACAACAAATGTAGACTGCACCCCCAGTGGACAATGGAAGTATGATCAGTTTTTGTCGATATTCAAATGGACAATTTAAGAAACTGGGTCTAGGCCTTGAGATAAGACACTTTGAAAAAACCTTGGACTTTCACAGCCAATGGGTCGTCATTTTAGATATATGTGCTGAAGTATTTACACTGCTCCAAAAAATCAGGGCAGTCCAGCTCCTCCAGAATGGCACATCCAAATATTGTTACAAGAAGGTTTGCTGGGTCTCCCAATACGGTCTCAAGAGCATGGAGGAGATACCAGGAGATGGGCAGTTACCCAAGTTGAGCAGGACAAGAACGTAGAAGGGCATCAACCCAGCCGCAATGATGTCCGGAGTGCATACAAACGCATTATTAGTTGACATGATGAAATTCACAAAAATTAGAACAACCTGTGATTTCAATTGTTTACTTAGATGTTTACTTTTGGCTTGTTTTGGAATCAAGCCCTCAATCGGGTTTGTAATTTTGGTTTCCATTGACCGTTGTTAAATAATAATTGTTCCCAACAAATTACACAATGTACAGTAAAGTTTTAGATCTTTAACATATTTTGTTCATCAGGATCCAATGTGTGATTTAACCGTTCCCTACAAAAATTATACTGTTCCCTAAATTATAATGACTATATATGAAATGCATATTGCATACACACAGAAAAAACTATTCTTTATCCCACAGAGAATGTGTTGTTAAAAATGAACCTTCAAGCTCTGTTGGCAATTGGGTTCTTAATCACCCAATGCCTCTCTAGCCCAGCTCTAGCAAGATTCTCCATGGTTTCACACTATTCCATTTCACAATGATGGACCCTACTATGCTCCCATCTAGTCTGATAGACGTATCAATAATTATCACAGGACTTTGGATGCACCTGAGCTCAATTTAGAGTTTGATGACAAAGGCTTTGTTGTTTTGGGGATTTGTGTGTAGATTGATGGCAAAACATGTGTTTAGTCAATTCTAAATTATATGAAATGTATAAAATCACAAAAGGTGGAGGAAGTGATGATGTTTGAATACTCCACAAAGGCACTGTATACTCCGCAATTTGTCTTTCTCATGGGGGAGGGGTAGTGGGTTATTTGCAGAAAGAGGCGTGGCCAGGAGCGTCAGTGTAGATGGACTGCCGGACCACCATAGGTCACCTTCATACAAATGTACTGGATTGGTTGAAGATTGCAAAGAAAGTACCTCCTCTAGTCTTCGTTTTTATGAAGACCAGCATGAGGGATGTGGAATGTTCTAACCTCTATGCTAAGGTTATGGGTTCCACTGCTAGCAGATAAAAGGACATTTGAGCTTATGAGAAAGAGGAAGGTTCATGGTAAGCTGACATTTGACACTATGGTATGGTTAAGTGCCACTGCCCCTGAACGGAGCCAACTGCCAGCCACACCTCGGACTGGCACCGCAAGGCCTCGGGTAACTGCCAGGAGGGTGGCTGGGCCCTCTCACAATCCCAGAGAGGAATCCAACATCCTCTAGTATCTAAAATGATGCCCAGTTGGTTGTGAAAGTCCATGTTTTTTTTTCAAAGTGGCTTATCTCAAGAGCTTATGTTCCCGGAAGGCCATTGGTCATTATCTGTAGTAAGTCACCTAGGCTTACATGCAATGGCACTGGACATTTTATAAACCATTATAACCATATATAACCATAGATGTCCTTCTACCCAAGGACAATAAGTATAGTATTGAGTTGTACATTGGAACCACATAAATTGCACTTGCAATAATATTCCCATTCATAATTGATTTAAAATCTGTTAATGATTATACAAAAAATATTTGAAGTGTGTTATTTTGTTATTATCATAAATAGACTTTAAATATGTGTTATGATATGTGTTTTGACTAAATAAAACATATTACCAAACCACAGAGATTTATTTGCGGAAGGAAGTTAGTCCAGCCGACTGGAGAATGGGAACAGAGTTACAAAATGAGCACCGCTTTTCATTACATCAGGATGATTTCATTAAATGCAGGCCAGAAATATAATCAGACAGACACAACCGTGCTACACAAATGACACTGCAGGAAGACCAGTAAAGAATGCTTGAATATAAAGTATTCAACATTCCGTCTTATTATTTCAAATGTACTACTCATGAAGTGACCTTCTTACAGGTCTGAATATAAGAAAAGGGGTAAAAACTCATTAAGCAGTCCCATCGCAGGTCTGGTGTCAACTATGGTTTTACCTGGAGAGGTGAAAGTCAGATCGGGAGGTAGGGGTGAACAGTGAGACTTCCCTGGCTGCATAAGGACATGTGATCTCATTAGCTGCTTAGTGTTATTTTCCCTTCATTTGTTTGCCTGTGACAGAATAAACACATGGCCTCTCCCCTTCTGAGAACCATGTGTCGGTGGCTGAGGTTGGTCTCGAGAGAAACTGTCACGTGGAATTTGTACTTACTCACATGTGTATTGAATACAGATCTGCCCTGATGTCTGTGACCTCTATTATTCAACCAGTCACATGTATTTCTGCCTTCAAGACATGTTTAAGGAAAACCTCACTAGTCCACTACCTGTTGAATTTGCTTTTAGGGCCAAGTCAATCACTTTGAGACACTGTTCATAAAGGTTCACCTAATCCAGAGTGTTAACAGACGGCAACATTTCTACCATACATGAATAGTATGTACAGGTTTAATTGGTAACATACACCTTACAGCAGAAGTTGTCAAGGGTGCAGCAAAGTGTGTTTTAAGGCCTAAACAATGTGGCAGATCAAATCATGTAACATGAACATTTTTGTCAACTTATATCATGGCCACCCATGTACAATAAAACAATATGCAAAAACAATCAAATGGATAATCCAAATAGGACCAAGTAGCACCGTGGAAAATAAAAAAATATCCTGTGTGCACCAGTGTCAGGTCAGCGTGCATGAAGGAGCTGGGGGTGTGTTTGGGTCCAGAAGTTTTCTAAGGTGTCCGGCATAAACCATCAACCCCCCGGAATATACCATCAAAACCCTGAATATACCATCAAACCCCTGAACATACCGTCAAACCCCAGAATATACCGTCAAACCCTTGAATACACCGTCATACCCCTGAATATACAGTCAAACCCCTGAATATACCGTCAAACCCCTGAATATACCGTCAAACCCCTGCACTGTATCCACAAATATGCAGCAGGTCTTAACTTTCTCGGGCTTTTCCATGTCTCCCAGCTGCTCTGTACAATATACTAGCCTCCAGTTAAAGCTTCCCTTCACTGCATCCCTATCCGAACTCTATATTCTGCCACCTGTGCTCTCTTGGCTGTGTCACCGCTATGGGAGGGAGGCATTGGCTGAACTACCACTGCATGTGACCACGTGAAGGCCGAGTAGCGTGCCTTCGACGGCTTGTCGAGCTGACATCCCTCGCCCTCCTGAGAGATACGGCCTGAGGGTATTGGTTCTGTAGAAATGTCTGAGAGTCCCCAGGCACATGTGGTTGAAGAGGAACCTTGCTCTCCATTTGTTGGTGTGATGTGTACACAGAGGAACTTGGACCTTTGGGCCCTCTACGGCATCCCTATCAATGAGTAGGTGAATGTGCTCATGGGTAACAGTAATTACAGGGCGTTATTGAATCATATTTTTCTTTTTAAATGTGCCAATATATTTATTTAGCCTATATAACATCAAGTGTCTTGGTTTTATATTTTTTTTGTGGGGGGGGGAATGATCAAGTAATTATCAGCACTGCTGCTCGAACAACTGTAATGACTCCTTGCCTTAATGCGTGGTTACGGAACGCAGGCCTGGATTCTCCATGTCTGTGGTAATCTACATCAGCTGTCCCTCCCTCCCAGTGGGGAGTCGGGCTCTCCTGACCCACCGGCGTTTACAGCTGAGAGGTATCTATGTCGCTGTAGCTTGGTCGGGGTCAAGCTGTTCTGCTGGGGGGAGGAGCGAGAGGACCGCGCGAAGCAGAAGGACAAAGACCTTGAGCTGCTGCAGTCGTAGTTCCCATCCTAAGAGAGAGAAACGAATGGACAGAGAGGTCGAGGGGGCATGTTAACGGCAGTTGCTAATCCAGGAGTGTTACAGGTGCGGGAGGCCCAGCACAGATGAGAGCAATGTGGAAAATGAACGCATCTCTTTTTAAAACCAAAGAAGCTAACCGGTATCGCATGTGTGTGGACGGACATAAGCCAATAGTCAGCAACAGAAGTATAATGAGGGTCAGGACGAGTGCTTGTGGCCCGCAATACACACCTCTAACGTGGCGTTACTCTGGAGGCTCAGGTCTCTCCGGACCGCCTGGTTTCCGCTCTGGGCCTGACCGGAGCCGTCGTCCCCCTGGTGGCCGTTCCCTGTTTCTTCCCTCTGCTTCATGAACCTCTGGTTCACGATCCTGGTGACACTGTCGCTCCTGCACGCGGTGGGGTTAGAGGCCGCCCTCTCCGGGGTTTTATTCGTTGAACTGCACCTCCCCTTCGGCCCCCCAGCTGACGTTGACTTGTCTGCCCGACCACTCATTTTGCGCAGGAACTCTGTCACCAGGCCGTACCGGTTGGCGCCACCGGGTTTACTGGTGGGTTTGGTGAGGTTCCCACCACCGCTCTGTTCGCCATTCATTGCGTTGTGGTGGATAAGGCCGGGGCCAGCTCTGGGATGTGTGGGTTGGGCCCAGGTTGACCTAGCTGGACCTCGTTGGGACAGGCCCCACAGAACGCGCTCCCCGCTGGCTGCGGCAGAGGACGCAGTCAAGGAGTTGAAGCTGGCGGTGTTGGAGATGTTCGTGGTTAAACCAGACGAGGAGGAGGAGAGAGAGGAGGAGGGGGAGATGGAAGGTGAGGCAGACGTGGAGTGCCGGCGGCACAGCTTCGGGGAGGTGGATCCCGACTTGGGCCGGTCGGACCTGCCTGGCAGCCTGTCCAGAGAGGTGGAGATCTGCTGAGCGCGGGCAGAAAGCCGCAGGGGGGAGCCCCTCACAGCACCCACACTGTTGGGCCCATCCGTCTGTAGGCCCACACTCACCACCTGGGGGTGCCGCTGAGTCTGAGTCCCGGAGGTGGCCACGGTGACCGTCCACCCCCGGCTCACAGGCCCCCTCCCTTTCCTCCTGCCCGGGGAGCCGGAGCGAACGGCCTGTCGCAAGCTAGCCGTCATCTCCTTCATGTCGTCGCTCAAGTTGGCGGAGAGCCTCAGGCACAGGGGAGCGAGGGAGCTTCGGGACGTACTAAGCCCAGCGGAGATTACACCGGCTGTGGGACTCCTCTCAGCGTCGGGGCTGGGCCTCAGATGAGCCACATGGAGGCGCCGTGCAGACGGGGGGCTGTAGTACACGCGGAGGACAGTCTTTTCAGGAGCAGTGTGGCTCCGGTCCAGAAACAACTGGTCCAGATCCAGATTAGGGAAGCTGAGAGGCATGATGGGGTGGTCCCAGGTCTTAAAGGGATCCTCTTGGTCCAGTCGGGCTGCCTCTTTGCTTAGGTAACACCAGTTCTTCATCTTGGACCTTAACGGAGAGTGGCCTGGTATGCTTTTAATTATTCCTGTCTGTGCGAAAACAGAAGTATCTTTGGATTACGCACTGAAACACAGCGAAAGCAGCTGTGTAAAGAAATAAATCTGATCTCCTCGATTGAAAGTCTCCCTGGACCCGGCAACGCCACAGGCTAGAAGCCGGCTGGTAATCTGATATTTCTGTCCATCCCCTGGCAACAGCTGAAATATTTGCTATTGGCTTTTGGTTTAAATTTCCATAGCGCTTGCCAGCAAAATAAGCTTCTATACATTAAAAAGTAATCACCACAAAGTGTATGAACGCGAGGCCAAATCCCACGTGACCACTGGCAGCCTGTTTTAAATGATCACTCAACATGCCGTGGAAAACCACTCTGCTGTTTGGAATAGCAGAATGAGACGAAGAGATGTGGACGGATTACAAACCAAACATTTCACGCAGGAAGTGTAGCCCACTCATTGTTGTTGCCTGCGACAACCAAACCACAGGCCAAGCAATTACAATGAGTCATGAGTTCAGTGCACTTTCTTTTTTACCCCTCAGATCCACATTGTATTCTAACCCCCCCCCGCCCCCCGCCTTTCCACCAACACTGGTCTTCTATATCACTCCCCTCTCTTTCTCCCACTTATATATTCCCTCTCTGTGTCTGTAAATAAGTGGATGTCCATGCTAGTCAAGGCAGTACCCCCCCCTCCCCGATGATCTTACTGCTCCACGGTTGATCTCATGTGGTCAGTGTGGCAGGACGGCCGGGGGGAAGCCCCGGCAGAGAGGAGCCAAACACAACGCAGGACATGTTGACACGGGTGCCTTCCTTACCCCAGGAGCTTCATTCAGCGCCTCCCTGGGGCCGCGGTGCTGATCCGGATGGGCCGGTCCACCACTCTTAGCGGTTATGCCGTCAATCTGAGATTTAACGAGAGCACATTAGGCGGCGATGCCTGTTCGAAATTATAAATCAGATATAAAACGGCGTGCACCTCATTTGTAAGGGATAATGTAGACCTACCAGAAATACAAACTGTGTTTAAAAGGGCCGCGTCATTGGATGAGGCCACAGTGCGACAGAGGTATGATCTCACCTTGCAGATTAAGACCTTCAGGTCTGATGTCCATGAGGCCGTGGCACCCTGTTCTCCCATGCGGTCCTCGGAGTCCTGCAGGACTGAGCCCAGATACTGTAACAATCCGTGTAGCATAGCTGCTGTCATGGGATCTCGGCTCCGCTAGAAACAAATAACGGAACTGCTGTAAAACACTCTTCATTTAGGATATCAGGATGATTCGCTGAAAGGGGTTAATTAAATGTTCAGTGGCAGTATTTTGCCATTCATGCTCCTCCGTATTCTCCACTTATACCTCCTTGCCCTCCAGGCATGGTGTCCTCCTCAGACAGCCCTGGTGAAGGACCCATAGCACCTTTAGTGTGAGCTGCATCATTGGGTCGCTGCAGCTATTGAAGTGTTCTGACCGTCCCACTCTGTCCTTCACTGCTGTTCGCGGGCCTTGGGCGGTTTCCTGCCTGGATGAGGTCTCTGTGTTGGTCTGTGTGTCCCTATCTGCCAGGGACGGTGTGGCTGTGGTAACCCCTTCAACCCTCAGCTCTCTTCCTGCCGTCACCAGGCTTTCCACCCTTTCAATTAAAGACAACAGCATGGCTCGTAGAAGCTCCAGGGCCTCAGACAGGTGGCCCTGCATCAGTGTATCCAGGGGCTGAGGCTGGGCTTTGCCCTGCGGGTAGGACTTTACCCGGGGAAGGTGTGTCGAGAAGGTTGGGGTGCTGTGGCCAGTGTGTGCTGGTGACGTAAGTAGCTGGATTGCTGAGGTCACAAGGCACGCTTGATCTCGAATGACAAGGAGGGTTTCCTGTTCCTTCGTGTTCAGTCCATTGGCGACACTGATTCTGTGGGTATCACCCTGCTGGATGCTGTGGGGTTCTGGTTCCCCACCTACAGGCCCATCTCCAGGTGTCTGTCTGAGGGGAACCTGCCTCTCCGTCGAGGACAGGTCGTTACAGTGTATTTCCATCGCCTCCACCTGGGAATAGTCAGTTTCGCTTCTCCTCTGTCCCTCTGTTGTTTGAGGGCACTCCTGTGTCAAACCCTTGTCACTTTTCTCTGCATTCCTCACTGGCACCTCCTGCAGTGACTCTTCCTCCTCATCTCCTGCCGTTCCACTGTGCCTCGCGTCACTCCCCACGTCACTCCTCATGTCAGTCATCTCAGCGCGGAGGCCGCGGTTCTCTACCTCCAGCTCTACTATGCGACGACTAAGCAGTGTTGCTTCCTCCTCCACCAGCCGCAGGTGAACCTTGACCTCTGCCTCCCTGGTGTGTGAGGACTTGGCAGAGATGCCCTCGGGAAAGTGGGCGGCGTCTACGTCCCCATAGGCCGAGCGGTATTTTGCCAGCTCCTCGCGCATGCTCTCGCTCTCGGACAAAACCTTGGTCAGTTTCTTACACATGAGAGCTGACTCCTCCTTCGCGAAATGGAGCTGGCACTTCAGATCGGCACAGTCATCCTGGGAATCACATAGATATTAACAGTACTGCTAGATGAAATGTGCCAAATCCGGTATTAATTAATTAGTTTCTGGTATTAATATATTTATACTTTACCTGGCGAGACAGCTTCCTCTCAACCTTACTGGTTTGGGACCGGACATTTTTCCTCTTCAGAGAACTCTAAAAACATGACAGAGAAAAGGGAGTGGATTTAAAAGTCATCCAGGAATAAACCACTTTCCTGCTCTCCTCCATCTCTTTCTGTTTGTCACTAGGAAAAGTGATATTATCTCTCTCTTCTCTAAAGGGATTTTCAAGGAGTGTGGCAGTCTCAATCTTAACACGAGATAAAACGGTGTTAAAAACACAGTCACTTGGAAAGTTCTATTAGTGGACCACTTCCTGTACAACTCAGAGTGCGTTTCGGGCATGATAGGAATGTAGGCCGGTGTCACAGTGTCAGTCTCTGTCTGGGCTCTGTCTGATGGCTTGCCAAAGTGGTTAAAATGATTCAAAATAATCATCTTACTGAGGTGATTATTAATAATTATCCGCAGCCTAGCTGTCAATCTGTGCATTAACAAACCTTGACACAGTTAAAGAATTATAAACGCCAGCTTGATTCAATATTTTTCTTGGAAAGAAAAATAAAGTATCGACTAATAATACAGCTCCAAAAGCAAGACAGGAAACCAGACAGCCAAGTTGCAGTAAACCCCGGGGCTTTAAGTCATTTTCCTTGTTGACTAGGTTCCCTGCTACTACAGATTAGGTCCTTTAAGTGGATTTTCCAGTCAGGATCAGAGGGACTAGCAGCTGTCTCAAATGAGCAGACTAGGCTGGGTTGACGCCAAAACACAGAATCCGGGATTAAGCTAGAGCACGTGTGGCCGGACTGCACTGTCATTAAGACAAGCCTGGCCTCCTACATGTTATTCACTGACAGTATGCCAGTGTGTCAGAACCTAAACTAGGCTTTTAGATGCTGCAATACTGTACATCCTCCTAACCCAGATTTTTACATACTCAATAGAACCAGGGGAGGGAGGAAGGACTATTTTTGTCCATCTTTCTCTCAGTAGTCTCCGGTGAGAAGAATGTCAGCTGTGCTCCCAATGTCCAGCGTACTACATGCCACAACACTCTACCCTGGTTCTGTCTTGCATTCAGCTGCTGCCCATGCCCTTAAATCCCTGTCCAGCCAGCGGATTCCAGTCAGGGTCATCTGTCACGTCACTCCAGAGTCCCAGGCGAACGGACGGGGGGGAGTATCTGCTTAATGTGGCAGCTGAATTGCATACAGGGGAACACGGAGAGTTCACTCTACCGGTGGCGGTGGGCTAAACGAATAGCTTCTGGTGGGTGATTGTGTGTAAAAGTAGTACCTCTCTGGCTTTCTCAATCTCTGCCTGCAGAACTTGCTTTGTCACCTCCATCTCCTGCTGCCTCTCCCGCAGCCTTTCGTTCTCCCACTCCAGACGGGAGTTGTTCTGCTTCACTGACTCCAACTCATTGTGCAGGCGTAGGGATACGTTCTTTGCTACCTGCGAATGGACATCGCATCACAAAGCACTGACTTACGACAGTATAGCTGTCTGTAAAACACTCATCGATAAAGTAAAAGTATTTTGTTAAGGTTTTTAATAGAGCGTTTAACACAACAGCCCTCAAATGTTTTTTGTTTTGATGGAATAAAGGGAATGGAACACCTGGGGCATTATAAGGTAGTTGCATCCAATGGGTTGACCCCTGACCAATGGCAACCTCAGGAAACTCCCCAATGGGAAAGTGTTTAGCCCGTCAAAAGAAATTACCTAACGCGAACACTCACGAACACTCATGTAAGATATTTTGGTAGGAATACATGCAAAGTAGGAGATAATCTCTATATTACAAACATCTGAAATGCAATGAGACAACGGGAGGGTGTAACCATGGGTATTATATGATCTGCCATGGTGCTGGTGGGCATTCTGGTACCACACACAGCTTGGCAACCTCCAACAGAGGAACGAGCCCACATACCAGGACACGTTCCATAGAGCTTCGCCCACTGAAATCACAATGAGGCTGGTGGATAATTGGGTTTCTGTTTAATGTGTCTTTAACGTTTTCATTCAAGTCCTTGTGGCAGCCACAAAAATGCCCCCGTACCTCAATAAAACCCAGGCAAAACCACACACACAAACACAGTCCAAAGCATGAAACATAAAAGAACTTTGTGAAACACACTTGAGTGGGTGTAATAGTCAGTGTGGCCATAGAATGTAGTTAATCGGTGAATTACAGTCCATGGGAGTCATAGGATGTGAGCCATGCAGTTTCTCTGTAACTTGCTGAACTAATGAGACAGTCAAGTGACATTTCATCCAGCCAGTCATTTTCCATGTGTTTTTTTACATTGACTGGAATCGTAATGACTCAGTCAACCCGGCTGATTACACATCGGTGCATCGCTTCAGTGTGAGGGGGCTCATTTTTTATAATCCCTCGTAATATTTACACACACGCAAACACCCATGTGCACACAGATATACACACACAAACACACACGCACAAAGACATGCCTCACCTTGACGTCATGCTCCAGGGAGCAGACCAGTTCCCCGTCCACCTGACCCGTCTGGGCCACTCTAAGGCTGCGGCGCTCGGCCTTGCGGAGGCGGTACTGCAGGATGCGACAGGTCTTGTTGGCCTGCTCCAGCTGCAAACGCAGCTCCTGCAGTTGGAACATCTCGTCCTCCAGGAACAGGTCCCGCATCTCCAGCATCTCACAGCGCATCTCCTCCATCTCATCCTGGACCGGAAAATCCACAGTCATGAACCTGGTCTCCGTTATCGTCCAAGCCAGGGAGGCACATCAGATCCATTGCTCCAGCACCGTACCAGGCCGTGGTGACTGTGCTAAACCACTAGAGCCCAGTACACTTACTTAGGTCTGAAGAGCTTGGTGGTCAAGGACCTCATCGCCTCCATCATATTTGCCACTCGGGAACAATTTCAGTTTTCATTCGGCCCTTACCAAGCAAAGAACATTGCCACAGTGCTGCCCTACCTCAGCCTACCTCTGACAAAAAGACACCGATGTGAAGATGCAGTTTATCGACAACAATTTGTCTTTCTGTATCACAATACAGTTGTCTCAAAGCTTGTCAGGAGGTGGGGAAGCGGGAGCAGGACACAGTGTTAAGCGACCAAGCCCAGGTGGTAGGGGTAGGCCACCTCCCCACACTGACCCTGGACATAGAGCCCCAAGGGTGCGTCCTCAGCCCGCTCTTGTGCTCCCCTGTTCAGTCAGTTGTTTAGATAACAGGACTTATGTACCCCAAGACCGGAAATGGTCCAAACACACAGTGCACTACACAGTGCATTTCAGTCTCCAGCAGCTGAAAACATCTTTTGACACAGATGCATTAGCAGGAGCATAATATCAGTATATCTGTGAGTCTCCCAGGGTTAATTGTTCAGTAATAATATTGTATTCTGTTTTGATACAATATTCCAGTGTTTTGCCTTGTCCAAAATCTATTTAATCTGTGGTTGGTGATTTAAATATATACCACTACCGCATTAAACTAGCAAACTAACTGCTATCTTCACTGCACTCTATCTAAACCATATAGCCATTCTCTCTCATACACACACACACACATTACATACAAATTCACCTACGTGCATACACATTCAGTCCACACTGCATTAACATGCAGATCTACATTGTAAAAGCTTTGTTTAAATCATGTTAACATATTTTTATTATTATTTTGTACATTTGGAGTTGGAAGTTGTGTCCATTTTTGTTGTATGTATGCAACCAATAAACTTAAATTGTCGCGTGAGTAGTCTAATTTATGTTGACACTGCCAATTACAGAAAGTAACCTAATCCGCTCTTCTAAAGAAAGTTGTCTACCTGTTTCAACACTTCGATATTCAACGTATTATTTCTATATGTGTGTGAAATACTAAAACTCATGTTATGCGTTATGACATGCCAGTTTCATAAATAATCTTACTTTCAAATATTCATTTTCAGATCTCAAGTCCTCGTTTTCTCTGACAAGATCATCGTGCGTCTCGTCCACCAGCTCCCCAGCCAGCTCTGAATAAGCCAGTGATGCTCCGCAAACGTTCTGCGAGGGGAGGGAGGCAAGTGAGGACTCTCCGCACCCAGAAAAGTGTTTTCCATCCGCTCTAGAATTCATGAAGGAATTGTTCTGTGATATTCGTATGAATGGGTTGCCTCCAATAGGCCTACTTATTTCGGATACAGTGTTTTGAACATTCACACTTAATATTTCACTTAAGACCTCTCTGTCTGGACCACTTGACCCAGTCTCACTACTTGGAGTGTTTGAAAGTTGGTTTCCCTCCGAATCAGTTGGAAATCGTTCCATGCTGTCAGAAATTTCAGGACTGCTGTCCGAAGTTGATAGCTTCCCTGATGCACTGCCCGAGTCATTGCTTAAATCTTCTGAAACATTGCTGGCGTCCGATAGTTTCCTCAATGTGCTCGAATTCTTCTGGCTCTCTGTCAATGATAAAGAACCTTTTCCTATGCGCTTCGCCTTCTCTTGTTTAATTTCCTTCCCTTTACTCACAACGCGTCGGATAGTCCCAGATGACCTAGATGGGACTGGGGCATCTTTGGGCGACGTACTAGATGTGGTTCGATTCTTCTTCATGCTTGCACCCTGCAACTTAGGTTGTCTGTGTGCCCGGTATGTCTGTTTTGGCACCTGATTGTCACTATCTCTGCTGTTCATTTCTTGACAGTTTTCTCCAGCGCAAAATGATCCCGCTTAATTAACACATACACTATAACGCAATTGTCACAATATGGTTTTCCGTTTACGCGCTAAACTTGAGCTACTAGATCGCATGGGCTGGTGTACGCTGTGGGTTTCTCTCCTCCGACAGCTGTTGAATGTGCTGTTTCATTGCTTGACTTAAACCCGGCGGAGATTGTATTTAAACACACCCCGCCCATCTTAACATTGGCCTATGCACTGTGGCTAATTATGGTGTGCGTGATGGCATTCGTCCTAAACTAATGCTTTTATGCGTTCATATTGTCTGTAATAATAAATGATGGAATAATTAACTGCAAGGCTGGCCTAGGCTAGGCTGTTCTAGGTATTCCACAGTTTAATCCCATTATAGCCTAATTGGAATCACAATATTAATGTGTTGACTGGGCTACATTCTACTCTTAATTAGGTTTATCTTTTTTCAAAACAAATAGAAACAAACCTGAAACTGCCCATCCAATGAGTCCAAATCTAAACAATAAGTAATGTTTAAAGACATTTAAACGGCTTTTCGAGTTTTACATACACAAATATGTTAGCTACACATAAATTACAGGATACCGAAAACTATTTTAATCGAACTGAATTTTTAACCAATTAATAACCAAGCAAGCACAGTGCTCGTAGTAGCTAGAAGAAGAGCTATATCAAAAGCTGGAAGAGCTAGAATTAGAATGACACATTGATGCATTTGTCCCTGTGCTGTAGATTACTTTCTTGACGGAATCATGTTTTTGTATTTCTTAAAAAATATTCAAAATTTAAACAGAAAAGTAAACAGAATATGTTAACCGACAATGTTGTACTAAAAGGTCACACGGCACTATCAATTATTCATCACTTAATAATGAATGTACAAAAAAATTTCTCAAGGTCATCTCATTCAAAAACCACTGCGTTTTAACTGGTTTGAAGTAAAGTGATAATTTCAACTAAGAATAGTTAATTTAATGAATGTTAGATCTTAAAGATATTACTTCAACCGAACAACAGAAACAAACAACGTTTATATTACAGTACCAGAGCACACCCCAACAAGTTACATTCACTTAATAACATAATATTTGTTAAATGTGCTCAAAATGTGAAGTGATAAGAGATAATATTGACAAAGGAGTTGGTACCACTGATTTGTGTTCTACTGATATTTGTAGATGTGTGCGGAACGAGAAATAATTAATGTATTGCAATGAATACGCATTGAAGTAGCAGATTTGGTTGTGCAAAGTATTCAAACTTCTAACAATAACCAGAGGCACATTTTTAACAACACAATCTATTGTATTGTTTTTTCCTGTCAGTGGTACGATCTAACGGTAGGAATCGATGGTTTCATCCTTACATGTAAAATATCTCTGTTGGTTTGGATATCTGGTCTTCACGCCTCATGACAAAAGCTGTGTAATATGAATTGTACTACATTTAAAAAAAATGTAAATGTTCATGTGGTGTGACACGTGATGCCTTATTTTTTTATTTAATGACGCCCTCACGTGGCCCAAATAGATAAATACTGTTGCACCGCTGTCACTTGAATACTCTTATTAGCTACTGCTGAGCATTTGGCTATTAGGTGGCGTGATCTATTATAGCGCTTATAAATACCAACCGTCATCTTTGCCTGTTCGGTGCCTTGTTCTGATCCTTAAAGATCTTATTTCGTCCAACTGACTTCCCAAATAGTCCTACTGAATGCTTGCCTGTATGAGGATATATTGAATTCCTACGAAATTGTTTCATTGCTTAGATAATTTATACGTAGAAATGAATATAAGATCTACAGAATACACTTGTTCTATCCATTATTTGTATGTTGTGCCCTTTTCGTGCAGTCTATTATAGGATTGGGAACAGAGATTGCCATTGGCTGACCGACCTATCAGTAGCATCACCGTTGCTGCCCTATCAATTCCGCCCCCTAGTTTTCTTGAAGTTGAGTGTCCTTTCCGTTGTTGTTTATTTTTCGCACATCCGCACGTCTGGGACCTTAAACCGCTGGTAAAATTCCGGTAAATCACAATTACTATGTTTGTTTTTGAATGTTTTCATTTAGTCGTTAGCT
Source organism: Novumbra hubbsi (assembly GCA_016801125.1). Taxonomy (NCBI): domain Eukaryota; kingdom Metazoa; phylum Chordata; class Actinopteri; order Esociformes; family Umbridae; genus Novumbra; species Novumbra hubbsi. The sequence goes on from JACXGK010000534.1 coordinate 51,474, forward strand.
GATGATTCCTAGACATGTTAATATGCGATCCACTACCAACTCAGCTTGCGCCTGTCGCAAAACCCAAAGTCAAAGAGAAGTTAGGGAGGCAACAGTTGGCAAACATTTACTTAGCTGGATCCAGTAAGCAGCGCCTGTTTTTTCTTGTCATCGTCACAGGTCGACAAACGGGTCTCTAAGATTTGTAAACATATGTTATATAATATATTTTTTATTTTATGTGTAACATTTTATGAATTAGCATTTGCGAGTAATATATGATAATTCAGTGTGTATTTTTCGTTTCAAGATTTGATTCATATATTGTGGCTGAACCATGGATATTAACAGAGTAAGATGAGTTGTCAATGACATAATACAATACAATACTGTTGTCAGAATGAACAGTGAGGAAGCTTTCTACGATGCTGAGACAGGTATGAGAATTTATTAGAAAATAAATAAATATCTATATATATATATATATATATATATATAGTTGGTCAGAAAAACATGTCTGTTTGTGAATGTCTTTTCAGGGAGTTTAACCTACTGTTTATATGTGATGTTTTTGTTACCTCTCAGGCTTTGAATCAGGTGATGACCTATCTAATTTTAGTTTCAAAGATGCCCTATTGAATGAGTGTAAGGATTCATCAAACTCCATCAAACCACTCAATAATGGAGCTTGGGAGCGAAGGTAAGGATGCATTATAGAGAGATTCTGCTCCAAAAAATTAAGGGAACAAGGAATCATCCCAGTATCACACCAAGTCAATCAAACTTCAGGCATATCAGTCTGTCCAGTTAGGAACCATAAGCGATTGTGAATCTATGTCACCTGTTTTGGTCAAATTGAAGTGCACTGGAGGGGCAACAGCAAGAGAGACCAAAATATTTTTCACACAGTTGGCTGCCCCAACTTAAAAGTTGTGAACTCTTGATGTTAACAAGTATGCAAATTCTTTGCAGAAGCATGTTGTAACTAAAAAGTAATGTTACATGCACCGGTAATCAAGTTGGCTCTTACGTTTCTTTTAGGGTTCATCCCTGTATCATCACAGTTTGCAATTACTATTAATCATTTTTGTTTTATGTTTAGGAAAACTCTACCTACTCCAATGATCGCTAGAAGTGATTACAGTGTTTGGGGCATACTAAAAAAATGTGTTGGCATGGTAAGAATGTCAACCAAAGAACTCATTTAGAGGTCTGATTGCAACATTTCTATGCACACACCACTTTTAGCTTTACAGACGCATCAATAATAAGAAAAGAATATCAAAAGGTATCGATAGATGTTCTGTTTTGTGATTTGGCTACATTTAACAAACCATTATTTAATGATGACTGATAGTTTGTTCCATGTTGCACTTTAACAGGATCTGTCCAAGATTACGATGCCTATCGTGTTCAATGAGCCTCTGAGTTTCCTCCAGAGAATGTCAGAGTATATGCAACACACTCACCTCATCCACAAAGCCTGCTCCCTGTCAGACTCCATAGACCGCATGCAGGTAACCCTTAAGAATACATTTACACCCACCACTCACAACTCCTGTTGGTATACTTACTTTTACATAGAATGGAAAAAAGGCTCAAGCAAAGAATTGTTACATTTTTCTCTTGTGTTATTTCTCTATGCCAGGTGGTAGCTGCTTTTGCTGTTTCTTCTGTGGCATCTCAGTTGGACAGAACTGGAAAACCGTTTAATCCTCTGCTGGGAGAGACCTATGAACTTACACGGTACTGTTTACCATTTTCAAAAGATGAATCACACTGTTCCTTTTTCTGAAAACCTTTTGTTATAGGATAGTTTGTTCATGGATAGTTTAACCAGAATCCATTAGGATAATGTATTTATTGTTTAGGCATCCGTTATACTTTTTACTTTGCTTTTTCCAACTTAGTGAGGATGAGGGGTACAGGTTTATCTCTGAACAAGTGAGTCACCACCCACCAATCAGTGCCTTCCATGCACAGTCTCTGAAGCAGGAGTTTGAGTTCCATGGTTCTGTCCATCCCAAACTTAAGTTCTGGGGCAAAAGTGTGGAGGCTGAGCCTAAAGGCACTATGACACTGGAGCTGCTCAAGTGAGTGGATGTGAGAACATGTATGTATGTAATCTGTGGCAATTCAGTTGAAACCTCAAATGTAATGCAAACATGTAGATGTCTGGCTAAATGGACTTGCCCACAATAAAACTGAATACAAGAAATCACCGATCACCAAACGACAGTTCCAGACCTTTTTAGAACTATGGGGCATTACTAAAGTACTCACTGTCGAGGACACAAGCTTTTGTAAATGGTAGAAATATTATGAACAAAAACGATTTAGTTATTTTATTCAACAAGTGGTAGAATAGGGCTTTATATGATTAAAGTTCATAAATTGCTTGTCCCATTTCATATAACAAAACATTAACATTTCATATAACATTAGCATCCTTTGTCAATTACCCTATGAAATAAAACTGCATTGCTCCGTGACCAAGAGAGAGTGGACTCTCTTAAGTTCTGCTAAATTATTTTGTATATTTTTATGTTCAGAACAACAGATATTCCTAGAAACCAGAGATGCAACCACAGTTGCAGCCGCTAAGGTCGTTCATAGTTGCCATATCCCAAATGAGTGTCCCTTCCTCTGAGCCAGAGCACATGTATTCTCTCCCCTGATAGGCCAGGAAATCTGAGCTGGCACTCCCTATGCAAACCACGTCACAGATTTCACACACTTCGCCCTAGCTTCTCACAGACCGCATGGAGGTCAATGGGAAGACAGAGCTGCTTCAGTAAGTATGCAGGAATTGTTGTGCCGCTCACGGAGCGCGATTCGCAGAGGATGTGGGTCAGAACTGGTCCAGAACCATTGCTAAGGTTGAACATCTGGGCTTTTCCCTCATAGTTTAACTGCAGTGTTATGTAATTTCTCAGACGCTCAATTCTATTCTGGTTACATACGTATTTACACTCTGGTTTCAGTCTCGTTCCAAGAGCAGAAAAGAGTCTAAGGGTCTTTTTTTTTTTTTTTTATGTAGGTCTTAACTGAAGTGGAAACACCAGCAGATACTTGACCCTCCAATGAATTGAGTTTGACACCCGTGTTTAGAAAGAGATCAGAATGAGGTCTCCAAACCTGCTCTTTCCAAGTTATAGGAACGTCTATGGGCCAAATGCCTGCTGTCAAAATTCAAATGAGACAACATTTTGAGTTGTCATAGTTACCAGAACTAATACTTCTCGCTATCTAATGCTGTGTCATGACAGACCTATGTTTGATTAACATTTGTGTACTAATCACACACATGGACCCACTTTCTCATTTCATCGACTTGAGACTTATTAACAACTTGTTTTGTTGCAGACATAAAGAGGCATATACATGGACAAACCCTTACTGCTGTGTACATAACATCATCATGGGCAAGCTCTGGATTGAGCAGTATGGAACTGTGGAAATAGAAAATCACCAGTAAGACAAAAAAAACAAAACCTTTTTTCATTGTTGTCAACAAATATTATTTATTTGTTAGGTATTAGGACATTAATCTTCTCCCTCCTGCCCCTTCTGATTGGTCAGCACAGGGGACAAGTGTGTGTTGGTCTTCAAGCCATGTGGCCTGTTCGGTAAAGAACTTCACAAAGTGGAGGGGCATATTCAAGATAAGAGGTAACTGACAATAACAGTCAGGCTTCATCAGCCATAATGATCGTACAATTAGGAATTTGCTATGGCATACTAACATTAGCTGCTAAGCCTTCCGTCTGCATTGACGCACCGTTACGGCAGGTTGTTTGAAGTTGTATTACATTGTTTAGTGTGGTTCTTAATTTTGTTTGGAGCAGTAAGAAGAAGCGCCGTGTGCTGTATGGAAAGTGGACAGAATGTATGTACGGTGTGGATCCTGAGATGTATGAAGCCAGCAAGAATAAGGGAGATGCTAAGATAAAGACACAGGTAGGCACCATGCAAAGTCTACACATGCCTACAACATTGTTAATAAAACCGGACTTCCCGGGGTCCAGAACCTGGTGATGAGCTTGGAGGGTGCATCCTGTCGAGCTTGGCCTGACGTTTGTGGTTGTGTCCAGCTGGACGCACTCTACCATGTTTCACATGAGGCTTGACCGGTGTCGACTGGAGAATGTGTTCTATGTTCCATTTTTGTGTGTGCTGGGTAATACTTCCTTGTTGAGCCTGTAGTGTGATTACAGGCAGAACGGCTTGGTGAGATTCACATCAGAGTATCCGTATCTTGATCTGCAGGTAGGTTGTTGTGATGAAGCATGGCAGGATTATGGATGAGGCCGACTAGAAGGAAGGCATTGTGGTAGGTTGACGTTGGGACAAGAGACATGAACTAGGAGGACAGGATTCCTCTTACTCTAGTCTGCCCATGCTATAAGGACAAACACAGGGGAACTGTTTGCCTTGCAAGTGTAGACTGGTTTACAGTCTTCAATTGGTCTATGAGAGCGACCACACTGTTTGGTATGCCAGATAGGGTAGTCATGCAAGCTCCATATTGTTTTTGTCCAAGTGCAAATAAATGTTGTTTGGCCATAATGCAGGGGCATCGTTGGGGAGATCCCTTCTAGGCCTCATATAGTTTTGTTTGCAGGAGCCATGTGCTAGTGAAGAGACTGAGGGTGTACCAGAGGTTCAAGAGACTGTTGCTGTGATACCAGGAAGTGCCTTACTATGGAGAATAGCCCCACGACCTCCAGATTCAGATCAGGTAACGCACAAAGAGGAAGCCATGGGGGTTTGGTGTTTCTTTGCTTTTTCCATTATTTCCCGTGTACTTCGTTAACCCGGTGGCTGATCCTTGCTCACTCTGGTACAGATGTATAACTTCACTCGCTTCACCATGACTCTGAATGAGCTGGAACCTGGCATGGAGAGGCTTCTGGCTCCCACAGACTGCCGTCTGAGACCGGACATCAGAGCCATGGAGAACGGAGAACTTGGTAACGGCTCGCCTGGAAATACACACATGCTTTATTGACAACACTCAAGCATAGTATACATACATTAAGGAGCATTTTTTTTTTAACTGAAGTGGTTTTCTTCCTGCAGACACAGCACATGTAGAGAAGGACAGGTTAGAGGAAAAACAGAGACTGGCGCGCAAGGGACGTTCAAATAAGGAGGAAGAGTGTCTAACCAGGCGGGGATATTATACAATCATTGTTTGCCCAGAAATGTGGATCTCTAAGCATTTTAATGAAGTAATTTCTCAAGCATTTTTCTGTCTAATCTTTTACAGGTGGTTTCGGTTGGGAACAAACCGTCACACGGGAGCCCAGGACTGGCTGTACATGGGGGAATACTTTGATGGGAATTATACTAACTGTCCTAACATTTACTGATTGGTTAAGTGGGACTAAAGGGACTGTCGGGTTTACCATCAGGGGTGTCACACAACCCCCCCCACACACACACACACAGATGATGTGACTGTTTACCATTACGGCCCATAATGCATTGACGTAGTCCTGTTTATATTCATATATAATGCTGAGGCTAACGGGAAATGAATGTCTGACAGATTCGTTTTGATTTTTTGATTGAAAGGGGAATATTGAGCAACTGAAAAAAAGACAATGTAAGAAAGTATTCAGATTTTGACAAAACCTTACATATGTCAATCATCTAATATCCCTGGTTTATTAACTGGAAGTTGTCCAAGTTATTTATCTAATACAGTTTTTGAGGAGGTTGTGAGGTTTATTCAGGACAACGATCACCTGGATGTTGCTCAATTAATAGTCAGGTTTGTTTCTATGGTAATGTATCCTGTACCACTAACCTGCACAGAGGCTGAATTAAATTATTGGGATTTCCTCCCTCTTATAAAGATTGTGTCCACATCACATTCATTTGGTGAAGACTGATCAAATACCTATCACATCACACATGGTACAGCTATGAGTTTTCGCCCAGTTCTATCAAAAAAGGTTGCTGTGCATTGATACCAAAGCACATCAAAGAGAAGTTCTAAAATGGCCTGATTTCACACTTCAGCCTGCTGAATTTGTACGAAAACCATTAATTTTGAATTTCTCCACAGTTGAGAGTTTATAATTGTCTCTAATGAGTTTGGCGTTTTGCTAGCTTCTTGTGCACTTGCAACCAGCAATACCTGGTTTACTCTTTTACCATGGTCCCTAACTGTGAATCTGGAATATATAACAGATTTTACCTGTTTACCAGCAACACTGTCATACATCAGACAAGGGCTGAGTGGCTGAAATAAACAAGATTAAAAAGAAAATGTATTGATCTAGACGTTTCTAGCTCTGTACACACTGTGAATATGGCCTATTGGATAAATAATATAATTAAATAGAATGGAAAAATCATTGACTTTTAGTATGGGTTACGTTACCCACAGATCTTGTGCCTGTGCATGTGTTTTATGTACAGTGCCTCCAAATGTGCCCACATAAAGGGGTTGGTTTGAACAAAAGGTGATATTTTCTAAGTTGTGCATCAGATCCAGATGTAAATACCTGGAAATAAAAGCTGAAATGTTGATCTCTGGTCTCACATTCATCTTTTGATGTCAAGCCCAAATGTTTTAAGTCTACAGCAAAAATAAAGGAATTGGCCTCACTGTTCCAATACTTTTGAAGGGTACTGTATATGTTACATAATATGCTAGCGATATTTCAGTTCGTGGCTGGTGAAAGTCTGTTGATAAATGCATTTTCTGAGCATATTTGTGTGACTATTATAATATCGAGCTAGATTATAAGCAGGATTTTGTTCATACGTGCAAATACGGGTACATTCGAATGTTAGGGTTAATTTACAGTAGTTTTGTTATAACGTGAATATTCACAGAAATAATGAGTCATAATCCTCATAGAACCTATGGACAAAAGTAGTTATTTACATTTTCTCGTAAATCACTCGTATTGGTGGCAGTTCTAAACCATTTCAACCGGGGGGCCAAGCTGTGGCCAATTGTACTGTTTCTCTACAGTTGAGTAACCATAGTAGAACACGTAAATCTGCAGGGTTAGGCGCTATGTCATCAATTGTTAGTCCACTTGCAGATATTTCACTTGTTGTTTGGTTGATTCTGTACTGAGTTATTGCAGGTTATTCCACATTGATCTAAAGTTCATAGAAAGATACTATATTTAAGATATAAACTTACTATATGGTGACGTATACCTGGTCAGGATAATTTGCAAAGAAGCTATATTAAATCAGTATATCGACGTACAATTGTACATGGTTGTATATTGTCAGAGATAAGTGACTAATGTTATTTTAATTTTAAGTATACTGTAAAACATAATATATTGGGGAAGGAACACATCTTTATTTTCCATTTTAGTTATGTAGATATGGTTGCACAGAACAACAAACAAAAACGTGTCGTTTGAAGGAGTAGAATTGACACATTTTCTAACCAGTCATAGCAGCGCAATAGTGGCAATCAGCCAATCACAAGGATCCTTATGAGAATAGAATTGTTTCACCCTCCTATCGGATTGTTGTTTGCGCTGCTGCATTTTGATTGCAGAAACATCTTCTGTTTTAAAGCTAAGTAAGTAATTGTTAAAAAAAATTCTACATAGCGAAGACTGTAGCAAGCTTACGGAACGTTAAATTCGGGATATTGCAAGTTAACGTTAGCTGTCTCTACTGATTTAGATTTATCAGCTGATTCACTGGCTAGCTAGTTAAGCGGCTAGCTGCAAGCCTGCTAATGTTTGTGTCACACACTATTTCCCTCCTGACCTCTCATTATTTTCACCACACCAGATTGTCATCATGTCAGGAGCTCTGTTTCCCAGTTTGGTGTCGGGTTCCCGCGGCTCCTCGAGCAAATTTCTGGTGGAGTTTCGTGCGGGGAAGATGACAATGAAGGGTAGCACGGTGACTCCAGACAAGCGCAAGGGGCAAGTCTACGTTCAACAGACTGATGACTCTCTTATTCATTTCTGCTGGAAGGATCGGACTTCTGGGAACGTAGATGATGTCAGTTTCACTTTAATATTTATGCTAAAACTGTGCCACCATATGTTTTTACTCTTTGAATGTATTTATTGCCGTTTCTAACTAACCGTTGTGGTGAATATGAATGTTTTTGTTCAGGACCTGATCATCTTCCCAGATGATTGTGAGTTCAAGAGAGTCAACCAGTGCACTACTGGTCGAGTGTTTGTACTGAAGTTCAAGGCTGGATCGAAGAGGCTGTTCTTCTGGATGCAGGTCTGTATGCATATGAAGAAAATGTTTCCTGCCTCATTGTATTCAATCTGATAACTCTTGGCAACTATAAATACTGTCTGGGAAATAACCTTTCACAATGAAATGGCTCCTCAGCTCTGAAGGTATTATAAATAAACTGGTCCTGTTGTTCAGATTCCAAGCATTCAGAATCTTGCCTGCTTACATGCAAAATTTTATTGCATTATAGAGTATAGAAATTTGCTATGGTTAAACACCCTGTCCTTATCAAAGAATTTGAAACATGTCAGTGGGTTAGTGAGTTTTTTTTTATAGGAATGCATACATTTCAGTATGGTTTGTCAAATAGGCACAGCACTATGACTTTTATGGAAATCACCACCAGTATCAGTGAGACACTTGATACAACATTATATATCTTTGTTCATTGATGTTTCTTATGCATTTCACAAAAAGTTTGTTTTGATGACACGGGCACGAATAGGAACATGTATGACAGAGAAGACAATTTACATTGGACTACATCTATTTTTATTTATAATTACATGATTATGATTAAAAAAACTATCATTTCATAAATATGTCTCTGTATCGACAAAGCAAAAACATGTTCTTCGTAATGTGTGCCAATTTATTGAAATAATAAAAATTGGGTAGCTATGTACTAGGCCATGGTGCTTTCCAAGGGTGCAGCAAACGTAACTGCACCTCACAATCTGCAAGCTATGCTTAAACCCCACATCCATTCACGTGCAAAAGCTGATTTGTGTCAGGAAGAATACTGGGATAATGGGAGTTCATACACGATTCCCTTTGGTTTTAGGAGTCCAAGAGCGATAAGGATGAGGAGTACTGTCGTAAAGTCAACGAGTATCTGAACAACCCTCCCATGCCTGGAGCCCTGGGCAGTGGAGGCAGCAGTGGCCATGAGCTGTCTTCTCTAGGGGGTACATGTTATAAAACCAAGCACTGCACCATGGACACACACACACACACAAATCAATTTTACTGTGGTGTGTTGACAGAAATATGGCAACTGTTTTTTCCGGTGCATCCTCTGAGATGTTGGTTTCCCTCTCAGCCTCTCCATTCTGGGTGATCTGTTCATTTGAACATTTCGCTTTTTTCCTCCCTGTTCTAAGGAGAGGGTGGGCTGCAGAGTCTCCTCGGTAACATGAGTCACAACCAGCTCATGCAGCTTATTGGACCAACTGGACTGGGAGGCCTTGGTAAGTGGATGTAACTGGCTGCAGTGTGTACTGTCTGCAGTGTGTACTGTCTGCAGTGTGTACTGTCTGCAGTGTGTACTGTCTGCAGGGTGTACTGGCTGCAGTGTGTACTGTCTGCAGGGTGTACTGGCTGCAGTGTGTACTGTCTGCAGGGTGTACTGTCTGCAGTGTGTACTGTCTGCAGGGTGTACTGTCTGCAGGGTGTACTGTCTGCAGTGTGTACTGTCTGCAGTGTGTACTGTCTGCAGGGTGTACTGTCTGCAGGGTGTACTGTCTGCAGTGTGTACTGTCTGCAGTGTGTACTGTCTGCAGTGTGTACTGTCTGCAGGGTGTACTGTCTGCAGGGTGTACTGTCTGCAGGGTGTACTGTCTGCAGGGTGTACTGTCTGCAGGGTGTACTGTCTGCAGGGTGTACTGTCTGCAGGGTGTACTGGCTGCAGGGTGTACTGTCTGCAGGGTGTACTGGCTGCAGGGTGTACTGCATTCACCCCCCCCCCACACACACAACAATTTGCTTAAAACAGTGGGCAGCTGGATTAACTGAGATGGTGACATGACACTGCCTGACTGCACTGGGTTCAATTCTACCATAACAACATAATTTGGGAGACCAATTCATCCACTCTCTATTACCATTGTGGATCTGTCTGTGCTACCTGTCTTCCTGAATATGTCTGAGCTACCTGTGTTGTGTCTGTAGGTGGTCTTGGGGCTCTAGCTGGTCCAGGACTGGCCAGCCTGTTGAGTAGTGCAGGTCCTGCAGCTGGCAACTCCTCTTCAAGGTTTGTGCACCAACAACATACTTTCGACATAACCTATTTGCTAACTTTTACACATTATCAGAGATAATCCCCCCCTCCCAGTAAATTGAATGTCTTTTTCCCCTGTCCCTCTCAGTCCATCTCAATCTCCTGCTGTCACCCCCACCTCCACCTCCACCCGGCTGGGTTCCTCCCAGGTCCCGACCACACCCATCACCCCGTCGGTGACCAGTGCCGCGTCCCCCATGGCCTCGCCCACCACCCCGGTCGGCCCCTCCCTTGCAGCCGGGGCAGTCAGCCCCACCCAGCCCATCCAGCTGAGTGACCTGCAGAGTATCCTGGCAACCATGAACGTACCGGCAGGCGCTCAGGCAGGTGGGGAACATTCTAGAGCGTCTCACAGCAGCGAGAGAAACCAGTCTTTCCCTTCGGAGAAACAAGTCTTTCCCTTCGGAGAAACAAGTCTTTCGACACGTTTTAAAGTAAAAAAAAGAAATCAGTCATGATCAATCATCTTGGCATCAGTACACTGACGGTGAAGTTGAGAGTGAAGGTGTTTGGTATTTAACATGCATGACTTTTCTCTCTACAGTGGACCTGACCAGTGTTGTAACCCCTGAGATCATGGCGCCCATCCTGGCCAACGCTGAGGTCCAGGAGAGGCTGCTGCCCTTCCTGCCTTCAGGAGAATCCCTGCCGCAGAGCACCGACGAGCTCCACAACACACTCAGCTCCCCACAGTTCCAGCAGGTTTGGGAGCAGCGTTGAGCAATGCACTCTCTCACACACACACACACCCTCAGTCGGTGCTTTCAGTTCACTACTAGTGCAATCGTGATCTTGGTCTCTATCCATAGCTACGGCTCGAGTGCACTTGATTTCTAACTGAGTAACTATGTAAGATGTGAAGCCGTGTTTATTTCCTGCTTTCAGGCGATGGGTATGTTCAGCAGTGCTCTGGCGTCAGGGCAGTTGGGACCTCTGATGAACCAGTTCGGCCTGCCAACGGAGGCTGTTGATGCAGCGAACAAAGGCGGTTAGTGTCCTGTATCACATAAGAGCTCCTTTTGTCGTTCCTTTGGAGGAACGTGGTCCCATCTGTGTGTGGAAATCCCTCTTTTATCCAACATTTAGAATAAGCGTTACATAACAAGGGTTCTGCACACATCGTGAGAAGATGTGATTTTATTGTCCTCTATTCCAGACGTTGAGGCTTTCGCTAAAGCCATGGAGACCGACAGACAGTCAGACCACGAGGACGAAGACACCAAAGACAGGAAGGATGATGATGAAGATATGAGTTTAGATTAGGACTCGCACCTGTATTCCATTTAAATTATTCTGCTTTATTCTATTTTCTGGCTGTGATTTCATTTAGCACTTAAGCTGTGCACAATTTCCTTTTGTGCATTTTATCCTGAGATATTTCAAAGGCATGTATTCGCCACCTGCCCCATCTAGTGTGTGTGTTCATGTCTCAGAGCTTGAATCAACAGTAAGATTGTTTCCTGGATACAGTGACTGTTTAAGTACTGACACAGTTAAGTGCTGACATGACCTGTAGCTTGCGGACAAATAAATACTAGTCACACTGTGAATGGTCAGAAAATATATTTCAAAACCTTTGATCATTTAAGAAAAACAACTTTTACAAAATGGACACAATCCATACAAGCACAGTTGGAACCGTCCTACCGTCAAACATGAGGTATTTTTTTTAGCATACATTTACAAAACAAGGACACCAATTCACACCACAGTGAAATTAGCAATTCTCTGAATGATGGTAGAAAACCTTATCAAAGATCACTCGGAACAATGAGCTTCACATAACACTTGACGTGAGATACTACAATATATTATGCAGAGTCTACATTTTTTCTTGATATTCAGAGGTACGGTGCACCAACACCCGAAAGTCACAAGACAGTGAGTTACAAGAGGGAGTAACATCTGGATAAGACTGATACATTGTGGTTTAGGCACTTACTGTATGTTTAGTTGCACAATCAAACACTAATGAAGAGAAATATACAATTATTGTAAATAGGAAAAGCTACTTTAGAACATAGACAAATGTAGTGATACAAATAACTTATCTTACATCCATGGAAAAGAAAGCTTTAATCCTGAAATATTTCCTGAGAACTTAAAAGCACTGGCTCATGGAAGATCCAGCACATTGAAACATGGTGGTGAGAAAAGTATTGCCAATCCTATCGCAAATCCTGGTTGCTAGTGGATACAGTACTGAAATTATTAAAACTGTTTAAGACAGACGCACACACACACACACTGAAGTCCATTCAATAAAAAAAATGTATATAGAACAAAAAATATTCTTCAGTTGAGTTAATTGGCACTTGGGCCAGTCGAAGACTCTCTAAACCCAGGCATAAAAGTCCAAAAACACTATCATATTAGCAATTGACTGATTGGTGTCATTTTCACAGTGAATTAAGCAATAGTAATATTGACAAGCAATAAAGACCAACGACACGCATGCCTGGCACCATGTACACAGAGTCTTTCTGTACCTTTGGATGGAGATATACTTCAGAACGGATTTAGCAAACATTTACATCACAACAAATACAGTAACATTTGTATCACATTGTACCTTATGAGGCATCTCTTTTAAAGAGTCATTGAGTTCAGAATTATTTCCACAGATAAAAGAATAAGCGGCAACTTTAACTGCGGTGACACCATTTCCTACCAGCGAGGGACTGTTTTGACTGTGCAGTCTTGATTCTCTTTCTACCCTAAGTCTGTCTACATACCCATTTAAAACAGCCTAAACCATACAATAATGCTATTTCTTTTTTCTTTTAAATGTCTGTCTCAAGCAGTTTACACGTTCAACTTTTTTTCTGTTAAAGATTTCAGTTGGAAAGTGGACATTTCCTCTTTTCTGAACCCCCAAATCCTTCTGAATACCGTACCGGTCATGTTCACTATAAAATGAGAATAGCTGGCCTTGTTCTACCAACTGTCCTCTAAACTCCTACTATAGCAATATTGTGCAAGAGACATGCCTTGCTCATGGGAAGGGACAATAAGGAAGGAGCACACATCTTATGCAATCTGGAACCATAATCTGATCTTCTCATTCATGGAATCAACATGGCAGCCAGTGCATCGTTCAGATAAACCTATTTTCTTTGAATGATCTCTGTGAGTTGGTCCAGAGCACAGTGCCTGGCTCAAGCCTGGGTGGCAGCTCAGTTTTAATCATTAATGGCTAAAGACTACCTTTCTCCCTGATATACACCCCCTTTGCTATCAGCTCAATGTATTACAATAAATGTTTATAAATACGACCAAAAATAAATATTGAATTCTATAGATTCTAGGGCAGAATTTGTCTGATTCTGGACGCTGTTCACAGGATGAGCATTTCAAACGAATTACATCAGGGCCCAGTTTTCCATAAGTTATCAATCTGGATTTCAGCTATTGGAAACCATGTAAAGAAATGAATGGGGATAAATGATCCATGATTAATCCAATTAGACCACATTTCTTTGCCAGAAAACCTGTGAAAAAACGGACTTAAATATCCAAAACGCCACACCCAGGCCCGGCTCAGCCCTGCTGTACCAGCCGGCGGTAGTGCGGCATGACCTTGCTGTCGGGGAGGTACAGCCCCATCTCCAAGGCAACCAGAACAGGGAACTCCAATGGGATCAACTCCCGGCGGTTTATGCGAAAACGCTCCTCCAGCTTCTGCTCGACAATGGAGAGACGTGAGGGGAGAGGGGGGGGGTTGGGTTAAACTTAACAACGGCCAACGCTCCGATTATCAACATTTATTTACGGAAAGCCTTTTCAACTGTACACCACGATGAAAACGGTCAGACGACAAGGTAGGTCGAGACGACTGGAAAGAAAATGGCGGCAGACTGAACCCACTCACATCGAGGAGCTGTCGCACCTCCTGCTTCTTCAGGTCGCTGCTGATCTTGGCGGCCAGGAGGACGCAGGCGGCAGACACCAGCTTCCTGTTCTGCTTGTTCAAGCGGCCCTGCAGCACCAGCTTCTCAAAGTACACGAAGGCCATGGCCACCGTGACGGGCTGGAGGCAGCACTCCTCCCCCACCGCACGCATCTCCCGCTTCAGGCTGCCAGGCGGGAAGGCAGGGATAGACTACATTATTATTAGTAGATGTTGGATAATGCTAATAAGATGCAGAAGGAGTTTCAGCCATTGACAGACGAAAGGGGGTGAATTTAATTGGGAATCTGTGCTTGTGTCGGCACCTTCTGATCTTGCTGAGGGTCAGTTTGATGTAGGGAAATTTCTCCTTGAACGTTTCATTCATGTCCTTTTTCAGGTCTGACGGCTTGACGTACTCAATAACAGTTGCCTGGAAGACATGGGGACAGATTACATAATGAGTTAACATTATTATTATTGTTTTTTTGTGATACATTGTGTCACTAAAAGATCATAGTGGTTGATTGTCAGTGTGACCCAGTGTGACACATTGCCTAGTTACTAGTCCTACTGAAAGCCGTGTGTAACAAGTAGACTGTCATCTCGATGCCCACCACATATGATGAGAATGTAAGAACTCTCTTGTGTCTCCCACAAGGCCACTGTGGGTCACTGAGCAGGTAGGGGTCATAGTCGGACAGGTCTTCAGTACCTGCAAACAACATGCATTCTATTACGAAAAGAAGAGACACACGACAATGATTGTAAAAACAAATTAGCAGTGAGGTGGAACATACTGGGGTCCTGTCCCACTGTGCTGGTCAGTCGAGGCGGGATGGCAAAGTTCTTCTGGGCGTTGCCTCGGTAACGGGACAGTGGGGTCTGCGTTGTGCTGGGCTCCTGTGTTCCACTGGATTTGGGTCTCACCAGGGCGTTAGTGGGAAATAGGAACTGGGCGTATGATACGGTCTAAAGAAGAGAGAGATACGTTACCAAAACGCACAGGCAGGCAGACAGGACAGGCAGATAGGCAGACAGGAACACAGACAGGTAGGTAGATAGATCGACAGAAAGACAGACAGGTAGATAGGCAGACAGGAAGACAGGCAGGAGCGCCTTACCTTTCCATATTGGCCAAGCTCAACCTCCAGACCCTCCAGGCCGGGGAAAAGGTCAGAGCCAACTCCAGAAGACAGCCGTTGTCTGTGAGCCTCCTGCTTTGGGTCACTGGGGGGGGGGGGGAGAATACTACTCATGTCACAATCATAAAACCTGTCACCATAACAACTCCTTTCCGAGAGCGATACAGAACACACCAGAGGATGGGTGGGACATATTGTGAGAGAGACACAGGCTGGCTCTAGTTGGTTGGGCTTTGTGTCTGTACCTGAGGTGAATACTTTCTCCATAGGGCAGCACTGAGAAAACAGCACATAGAGACCGCTTGGCACAAATCAGCATGATCCTGCAGGACATAGATAGCAAGTACAGGCACACAGAACATATGCAGGGTCAGTCTACACAAACCACAGCCAGTCACACACTACTAAACTGGTCATTCTTCAATTGCAGGCATTTGTCATTAAAACGTCATTAAATTGATTGATAAAACAGAACAGTTTTTGGTGAATCCTATTCTGCAAAACAATATTTGTAAGTATGGTTTTAACCAGTCCGGGTAAGACAATCAGCTTGTCTTAGTAATAATTTGTCTGTAGAGCTGTAGAGCTAAGTGTCATGTTCTTCAGATTTAGGGAAACAGGCATATATTACACTGAATGCCAAAACATGAACAAGTTATATATTATTGACTTGAAAAATAATATGGCTATTAAATTACAAATTTCAATGGTACATTTTTTTTACCTACCATAATGTTGCAAAACAAAAAAGTAAACGAAAAAATAATTTTGGTGATTTATCCTGACAGCTGCATGTTTAAGTGAGTAGTTGTTTTATTGAGCACGCTGTAAACTATTATAGCATTGGCAGCAACAAGCCCAGTTATCCTGCAGAAAATGGGAAAAGGTACCATTCTTACCACTCAACCCAAAATAGTGCTAATTCACTATGTTCACGGATTTGTTACTTTATGTATTTTCACTTATCAAGTAAGAAAAACATTTTATTAATGTTAATAATCCTACTGGTTGGATAATGTTCTCTTAATGTTCAAGTTCAAGTACATTTGGAATGGGAAGATGTTTCTCAAATCAATGTAATGTATTACATTGAGTTATATTTTTTTATTTATATTTTTGAATGCCCAAATGCCACTGCAATTCAAGAACCACTCAAACAAAAGCCATCTACAGCATCAGTATCACACTGATTAGTACAACAAGTAATTTAGCAGGACTCAAACAAACATGGTATAACAGTAACAAAGCTACTTCAATGTTAATCTACACAGCAACACCTGCCAGTCAACTGCATGCTTGTGAAGTTGTCAAGAATAGATTAAATTTACTCAACATGGAAAATATAGAACAACATCATGACCAGGGAAAATCTAAAAACAGCTAGGCCCACACACACCGTGTACACAACAAACGTTGCCTGTCAGGAAACAACTCTCAAACTACAGGAGGCTCGACACGCCTGAGAGCAGCCACCCAGTCAGTCTGCCCTCAAGTCCATCTACAGACAAGCTATATCCACACACAAGCGCTAAGGGCACCATTCACACCGGTTAACAACATACAGCCCAGTAGCCGCTCTGTGGAAATTGCCGTGTTGCCGTTACAGTTTGGGCCAAACCTTGGTAAAGAGATGCTCTCTTCAGGGGGGTCTTATATCAATCTTAAATCCCAGGTTAGACTTTTGCCTCTTAAACCATTTTAGTAATTGTACATAATTACTTAACCTACATAACAAATACATTACCGCAAAGCTAAGATAAGGGAGTAACTATTGACAGTCAGAACCTTTTAATTAGAAGTTGTCTTTTGCATAGCATTGTTTAAATACTTCCTATGTAATGCTGATGGAGCGCCAACAAAGCTGTGATGACTTATACTTTGAAAGCATTATGATGCAGAACACTCTACACCCCTACTTTCCTACTTTCTAAACACATGACTCTGGCAACACGGGAAACTGGATTTACAGTTTGCATTCGTTCAACAAAACACAGGACGCGGGGCCCCTTCCCTGGAAAGGGCCACAATGCCTCTGCGCCAAGGTTAAATGCTGCTATGAGAGACAAGTATGTGATCTGGAGGACAAGACAGTGTGAGAGCAATAAAGACAGAGAGATAAAGACAGAGTCAGCGAGATAGACTGAGACAGTGAGATAAAGATAAAGACAGTGAGATAAAGACATTGAGATAAAGACAAAGACAGTGAGATAAAGACAAAGACAGTGAGATAAAGACAAAGACAGTGAGATAAAGACAAAGAAAAGTACAGAAACAGCGAGTCAAAGACCGAGACAACGAGATAAAGACAGAGACAGCGAGATAAAAACAGAGACAGCAGAATAAAGACAGAGACAGCGAGATAAAGACAGAGATAAAGAAAGACAGAGACAGCGAGATAAAGAAAGAAAGAAACAGAGAGATAATAAAAGAGAGAGATAAAGACAGAGACAGCGAGATGAAGACAGACATAAAAACAGAAACCACTATTATTGAAAGGTCTTCAAAGGTCATATATCCACAAAACAACTCTTTGGTGTGTTTTTTCCCAGGTATTATTAAATTCACTGTGGCAATAGATAAAGTAATTGACCATTCTACCTCAGTCCATTAGTGATGTAGTTGCACTTCATAAGTGTAGGAGAGTAGGGGCCCCATGGCACCTCATAAGCGTACACATTATGAGCCTAGAACAATGTGGGTGCTTTGTTTTGGTTATATCTACTACTAAAACTCACCTGCTACCTCTTGTGTCATACTGTCTCATACTTTTGATGAAGTGGACCTTCTTGGCCACCCTGGCAGGTCCCGGAGAACCTGAAAGATTCCGTGATCTAAGAAAACATGGAGAACACGTCAAATAAATAGTCAAATAAATGTTAACATTAGGAAGTCTATGTTAGGATCATAGATAACAATTGTAATTAGACGAGTACGTTTTAGAATAGGGAGGCCGAGTATTTATGGAAAGGAATTAAATAATAAACGTGGCGATGTTTTTCAGAATCGCTGAATGTCACCACATACACAATTTTCGGGGACCCGTTTTGACCAAACAGTTTCACTTTTACGAACAGCCGCCAAAAATCGCGGAAGTGATTAACGTCAACAGAATAGTCTACAACTTTCATTCAATTTAGCTATCTACAGGACCTGACCCTTGTCATATGATTTGGACAACATGGCAATTGCCGTAAGACATTTTCTAACGACTGGTTATGTGGACATTTCAATAACGTAGACAAGACTACCTGCTGGAAATGCGGAAGTAGGATAAATTCCACACCTTCATGGTGTATTCATCTGTCAAACGTTGAACTGCCAATTGGTTACAGAAGCCCAAAATATAAAGTAACGTATAGCAGGTCCCTTTGACAGATTAATCACTTGTTTTACCAAACTATAATAAAAATGTAACCTATGCAGCTAGTTAATATTTCCCACCTTTGTCGTGTAGGCCTATCCCCCGGCACGGCATTCGTAGTCTGGTACACAGATGGCGATTTGGCAGTAGGATTGAAGGTCTGGTGTCCAAAAGTAGGGGAAAGAGGGGTATCTGAGGGTACTGTGCTGTCTACGCCCTCAATAAATACCTCACTGCAGCCCACAGAAGCATAAGAGCCCATGTCCGTAGACATGCTTAAATTAGGAGGCACTGGGCTCAGACGCCGGATCCGCGCCACTGTCGTAGCAGTGCCACCGGCCAAGGAGGGTGCCACATGGGGGAAGGTTCCGTAGCAACTCGGTGAGAATGGAGGGTGTCCAGTCGCATATACCCCGGCTGTGTCTCGACTTCGGAGCTCCGTAGCGTCCCGTTGGTTTCCATTGCTGAGATGATACAAAGGCCGTCCGTCTAGAGAGATGTTGTTTAGGAACAAAAGAGCCGCTTGTCTCCGTCGTGAATCTTTGCCTTTTCTGAGGTGTTCTTTGTGTGTTTTGGTAGTATCGCCGCTTGTACACTGACGACCACAAGCAGCAGTCGCCATTCTAACATAATGGAACAGTAGTGCGAATTTAGAAGTACATTTAGCCGACAAGCTCCATCTGCGAAATTGTTGCGTGCTTACACATCCTGTTTTCATGGATCGCGTAATCTTCGACCTCTTTTCCGTTTACGTCTGAAACAAGATATTAGAACATTGCTCAGGCGTTACTTTAACACGCACTACGTCAGATTTGCCGGGCACATCCACGCCCACCAAGATGATTGTAGGGATCATGTAAACAAATACATTTATTCGTATATTTCCTGTGAATCCTGTGAATCTTGATCATAACAATATTGTATAGGATATATATATGATATATATAAAGTGTGTACACATTATGTCTATGTATTTTTGTAAGTGTGTGATACACACAAGTATATGGAAGTGTATTAAGTTAATCAGCAGAACGTTGGATACCTTTGGAAATCTTGGACTCCTTGTCCAAAAATTCTAAATAATTTTCTATCATGATTAGGTACCATGTACCATGATTGTTGTATTAGTGGAGTTTTCATTTCTTCAAATTTGTTTTGTACACGCATCAATCCAATAGATAGGCTTTTATAATAGGATTTCGGTAGAAACCAATCATACAAGATTATAAGATTTCCCTCACAGGATTTCAATAAAGATCCCAAAGGAACATCATTTGCATCCTCTTTATAATGGCTTGCAATAGCGAGGAGGTTGGTGAGTATTTTTATCGGATTACATTGTGCTGCAGTTTTTAAGATTGCATGACATGAGATGGGAGCATGTAGACAGTGGATATAAAGTGAAGCGCTTTCTGTGGAAAATGATCCTGCTTAAATGTAAACTGGTGTGGAGACAGCCTCACCTCGTCCAATACCCTGTGCCCTGGCCCAGGTGCCAGCTGCCAGCGGGGTAGTTTCATAATCCACTGATCTACAGGCACACAAGACAGGATTTAGCTGCTTACCACTAGATCTAATCAGAACAATCTGCCACTTAAGTAGAAAGATTCAATCTGTTTGTCACTCATTCTCTGTTTTCAACACCTACTTTAAAACAAACGACTGTATTCGGAAAAACCTGTTAGCTAGATTTCAAATTCCCACGTGTATCTTTTAGATAAGCTTTTTTTTTTTAGCTCTTTTTGCGTTTGGTTAATAGAAATCGTACATCGAAAGAATGTCCTTGTCATGAAGAAGGTAAACACATTGCTCTTTATTTTCCAAACAACAATATAATGAAAGTCTTTGTTCTTTTTCCCCCGCAGTGACCAGCAACAGTCTGGCATGGCCAGTTTAAGGCTTTGATTCTGGTATGTGTATTTGAGGTACAACCCAGTGAAACCAGTTTGGTTTGACAGATGAATCCAGACACAGTGTGGTAAACCATGGCGCTCTACACGCACTGAACAGTTAGCACCTACCAGCACCTGTTGCTTCATAGTTCCCCTGCTGTGTGCAGACTGGAGAGAGTAGATTGGTCTTGGTACTAACAGGAACCATTACGTAACCGGACAGCATTTAAGAACGAAAGCTTCATCTTCTTTCTACAACACAATATCATATGAACCCCAAAGTACAACATACATAATACAAATGTGCACAAATGCGCACTGACAAGCACGCACCTCATATACAAAGGCTCCCAGTTTCAACCGGGTTCCCACTTCTCAGCTATATTATGGTTCTGCATTGTTTTAATGGAGAGTACACTCACCAAATTAAGTGTTGGACTGATAGAACACTTCTTTATGGAGCAATGGCTACCTAGATACACAAAGCACAATGTATCATGAAGACTGAAAGATATCTAAACTACAGGGCATCCAGAGTCCACACAATTGAAAATTAAGACAAAACACAGAAATCCTGCCCATTTCGTATCCATCCTACCATGTGTTTATTGTTCTCCTGGAATGTCCTCATAATACCTCATCAACTGAGTGGAAACATGGTGTACTGTACATTCATCTCCATACATTATTCTCTATTTCTCTCTTTTTTAATTGTCCTGTGGATTTCAGACAATGTATTAAGGCTTAGAGATTACTTAAACATGCATAAATAGCTATGACAAATTATAAACAGCATGTAATATCTTCCGGTATCATCTTCAGGTACTGATTCAGTAGAGCAATAGATGGGTAAGTATTATGCAAACCCACATTACTTATAATGTTATTGGATATTATCATATTATATTAACAATAGGCATTGTATTTAATTATGTTGTCATAGGTATTCAGAAATGTTTAGGCATTGTCTCTGATGGTATTTGCCTTGGCATGAAAGGACATTATTTTGAAGCACCTTCATTGAGTATGATTTCCCTCTGACCGAAAGCTAGCGACAAAGCCCGTCTCCTTTAACCGTGGCTCTTTGCACATTCACTGATATCTAACCTCTGACCCCTGGCTCGTATCCCTCCCTTTAACACCTCCCTCATCTAAGAAATTATACTGACACCAAAACACCAATCCCAGTCGCCTGCTCAGGCCACGTCAGACATTGTTGATTTCAGTCCCAGATGTTTGATGTGAAATCCTTAGCACCCTTTCCCTGTCTCCCAGTCAGTGTACCCCTGAACCTTCACAACAGCAACGGGTGACTGAGCGGGACTGAAGCAGAACTGACCCTCAGGGTGTTTGTCAGCCGTTTGCCTCGGCGGGGCCCTGTCGGCTGGCTCACAGCCAGTCAAGGGGACAGCACAGTGGGCAGTTCACACTGTGGTTTCATATTCCATCACCTCGGTAGGTGAGCCCAGACAGCGGTACTGGATCCTCGGTGTGACCGGAGCAGCTCCCTCAAGGACCAGGATGGTTTTGCGCAGCCGGCGGTCGATAAAGTGGGCATCCCAGGCGGGATACTTCTTCCTTGGCAGGTCTATACGGATGACGGGCCCCTCTGTCCTGGGGGCGAGGGGTGGCAGACTGGCCTTGGCTCCTCTTTTAAGTGTCCGTACCAGGAATACGTCCGCGTTAGTCCCTCCCATTTGCTCCCGGTCTCCCCCTTTAGTTCTCTGCAAGGTTCTGGGGGGGCTGGCCACCACATCTGGAGGGAGTGAGGAGGCTGGGGAAAGGCAAGACTCCACTGTCACCTCCTCCGGCACCCCCCACCCCCACCCCGAGATAGGACCGTCAGGGTGCAGCAAGCAGTAGTAGACGAACATGAAAAAGGTGCCCAGAGCATAGCTACTGGCCACCATGCACACTATGACCAGGGCAGTGAAGTCCGAGGTGTGTGGGCCCCGATACAGATACCAGCATGTGGTGAGTGCCACGTTCTCCATGAATACCACCACGCTGTAGACGAGCATTCGGCAGCGGGTGCGACCCTCCCTCACACTGAACCAACAGAAAACGTACACAATGCCGACCATCATGTTGTAGATGATCTCTTCCCATTTGGACATGCAGAAGTCCGTTTCCCCTTGAATGATCCAGAATGTCATGAGGCACCAATGGGCCACGATGAAGATGCCGAAGTAGAGCTGGAACACTGAGGCGAACAGGGCAAACGCCATTGTACGGGCCCCGATGGTGAACAGGTGCCACAGGATTTGCACAATGACCGCCTTGTAGGACATGGGCAGCTTGTCGTCCCGGGAGTCCCGGAGAACCTTCTGATAGGAGGCAATCATCCATGACAGGGACAGCAGAGAGGCCGAGGCTGAGAGGCCTGGAGTGAGAGACACGGAGAGACACAATATGAGACAGAAAAAGACTGTGAGAAGGGTCGAGAGAGAAAAATACATTTGAGCAGGACTCTGGGAATTCTGCTAATTCTCATGTAGAACATAAGATTCAATAGCAGGTTAAGGAATGTTTTTAATGGGAACGGCATTCCTCAAGTTGGGAACACTATGCTGTAATGGGTTTCAACTCGTCCCAGTGTTTCCAATTAGGACATCACATGGGGGACCATGTATGATGGTCTCAGCACAAGTGAGAGTTTACAAAGGTAATGTTACTGTACGGCTCTAAGTAAAGAACGTGTCGACACGCGGGGTGGTTTAGGTGATTACTATGTGGTTAGAAAAGCACAGGATGTGTCAACGCCACCGGCAGGCATCGTCGTGGTGGATTGTACTGGGGATTTGGGGGCCAATGTGTGATCGGGTCAGGGTTCGGACTCGGACCCACCCTGCAGCGGGAGAACCTGGCTGGCCTGGATCATGATGCTGAGCTGCAGCACCAGCTGTGGGGCGCTCTTCAGGAAAGACTCCAGCAGACGCAGCATGCTGATGTCAGCACTCTCGAACATCATGCGCCAGTAGAAGTGACGGTACTCAGGGTCCCCGCGCCAGCGACTCTGCACCCCCAAGTACAGGGCATGGACGTATCTGTAGAAGGTCAAGGGGGACGAACGTGGGGGGAGGACGGGGACAGAGAAAGAAAGGTATGATATTTATTAAAGTGATGCTCTTAACATCTTTGGCTAGTAAACAATTATCCTTTTTGCGTTCACTTGCCAGCACCATCTTATCAGGACAGATGGCTCATTGCAACCTCAGTCTGGCTTCATTCTAGCAACTTCATTTTCAAATCTGGCTTCAATTGTGGGGTCAACTATCTGGGGAAAATAAATCCCTAGGTTTTTCTGTTGTCCACTTGGGAAATACACCGGATATAATTGGTATATGTAGGATCTTTGCAGCAACCAGATCTTTTTGGAAATTACGCCCTTGGATATTTCGGAACAGCACGGACATTGCTTAATTGATTTAATGTTTTGAAGTGAATAATTAGACATCCTATATCCAGGTGGCTGTTATATAAAATGTTATACATTTACGTGTGTATAACATATTCTTTATTTGTATATTGATGGAAAGTTCACCACAAATATTGTATTAAAAAAAAGAAACTCCAATTCTTGACATAGCCTGGGAGCGGCCAGAAAAACTGTTAATGGTTTGTCGTCTCATGGTAGAGCCCCAATTTGGTATGGTTACTTTATTCTTTCCCCCAGGCTACAGAAGTGATCGCTTTGACAACATAACATGATACTTTATCATCCGTCTTCAACCTCTCTAAATGTATTGAAATACAGTGACTGCTTTTGTCATGCATCTTTACCTTTAACTGCTTATGTGAAGAAAGGGGGAAAACTCGTTCTCTTTGATGGTGTAACAGAAGCTATAAATTTCTGGGTGATGTTTCAAGGCAGGATGGGACAGAACAGAGACCTACACTACTAAATCTCAATGAGCCCAGTGAACCAGGAAGGAGTTAGTATAACCCACAGCACACGTGCAATGGTTATCCAATATCAAGTGATCCAAAACATCCTGCCATGTAAATTCAATTTCATATCATCCAAGCCGACTGAAATTTGATGACAGCTTGTTTTACTAAACCAAGGATGGCATCATCAGCCTGTACTTCTGTCTGTGCCAGTGTAACTGTACCATGCATATCACTGACAGCTCATTCTCGAGTTAACACCTGTAGGTAAAGCATACAGTGGTAATCCTCTTTAATGCGGAGACTGGTCAGTCCCAGAGCAGCTGCATAGAGTGGAACACACACAACAGCTTTAATAGCATTACTGCTAATACCTCTCTGCCCCAGAGACGTTCAATAGACTCCCCAGACAGGACAGCAACCACGCAAGCCGCCAGGCCCTTAAGAATCACAACCTTACCCATGGGGTAATCTAAAAACAAGGTGGAATAACCGAGATGTGATATTTGGAAAAAATATATGGCATCATGGTTGTCTTTTTAAAGTGTCATCCAACACATAAACTACTGCAGAAACCCTATTTGAAGTGAAATTGAAGGAGTTCCAGGTACCATTCCTCAATTGTAATTGACACACCATTGCCTAGTTATGAAAACACATTGAGACGAGGGAGGGAAAGAGAGCTGTGTGCGGGGAATTGAAAGAATGAGGAATAATCTCAATTTCATACTCCTTACGTTCTCGCCTCACCTACGTCTCCAAATCTATTGGAGGATGAGGTCAGCCGGGAGGAACCTCTGGCTTTCTCATCTAATGGGTTTTCAAAAGGGAAGACACAGGACGACACAACTGAGAATGAATTATTTGCCTCAGAGGTCCACATCACTGGCTGCTGTAAAAAATAATTAGCTTATCTCTCTTCCCACCACAGTCAAATCTATAGCTGCTTCCTGTCAGGCACCAACTGGAGCCTATGCAAACCAACCATCACAGACTAAGTACTGTTTACTGTGGCAGAGAATACCTGACACAAATAAGCAATAGATCTGAACTTAGATAAGGGTTACATCCTTCCAACATTTCGATGTATTTTGTACATGCAAGCGTACTAGGAAATCCGAAAATAGTGAAGCATAACAAATTTCGAATCCTAACACCACAGATCATACAGAAGGCCACTTTTTTCTCCTCAAACGATTGAAGACAAAGGGGATTTCGGCGTGTTCATAGGGCGATTGGTCTGGATGAGTAGACGATTTTCCCCGAGAGATTATTGACCTAGAAGCTCGTGAGGGGGGAGGAGCCTCGAACTCCCCTCTTCATGAAACGTTAAACGATACAAAAGACAAATCGACATAGTATGAATATGGTAAACCTTCTTTGCATGCGTTTAGTTTTCCAAGGGAAAATGCTGTAATCACGAAATCGTTTTAACAATTATATACTAGAATTAGCTGTCAAAGAAGCACACATCTCTGTTACACACATATTCATTTTCAATATTACTTCAATTGACACATGTTGAACCGTTACAAAAAACAGACAGTTAGCATAGTAGGACTTTTACAATGTTTTGATTTGCCTACATAGCAGAAGCATGTCACAAACACGCACGCGTCTACACACACACCAGTATTAGTATCCATGTATGACTGATCTTACCTCCAGACCTGTGCAAGCTGGAATATGTGAATGAAGCATTGAAAGAGCCACATAAAGGCTCTGCAGCAGCCCCGGGCGCCTCCCATAGTGGACGTTGTAGGAAATGCCCCCCCGGCCTCAGCACCGCAGCCAGCGCCCCGCTGGTCGCTGTCCTTGGTGCTGAAATGGCTATCCGCCCCCGATGCAGCGACCACCGCGGCTGCGGCTGTGCTACTATCGTTGCTGTCTGAATAATCATAAGCGAACCACCTAAAACTCAGCACCTGAACTACCACCGACGGAACGATCACGAAGACTAGCGTCAAAGCAAACCACCAGTAGTTCCGCCTGAGGTAGTAGTCCGCGGCCAGCCACAGGTCTGAGGCCCCGTCCGAAAAGAACACCAAAAGCGCACATAGAGTCCAGCTGCAGTCGATGAGCGAGTAGCGCTTCCTAGCAGGGTGGCAGCGAGGCGAACGTTGATCTGAACCGGACAGGCACTCGGGCAGGATGTCATTTCGCAACGAGACGGGTGCACCATCAGATTTAGCGGCCATGTTTGTTGTAGAGAAGAGAGTGGGTAAAAGGAGATGGGAAAATGATGGAAGGGGGGAGGGGTCCCGGATGTGTGTGAATGCACGCGTGTGTGGGAGAGAAAGGGAGGGAGGAACGGCAAGGGTAGGTGATAAAGCAAAACCGATTCCCCTTCCACAATAACTAAAGGCCAAAAATGCGTCTACCATCTCACAGACAATTAACAGTTCTATGTGTGTATTCTAGATCATCGTTGATTCGAATGATTTTGTGAGTCTTTTTAAGACGGCATTTGAACTGGGAGAGGAGCCATGCTCAAACAGTTGGACGTTCCATCAGAAGTGAACTGAACAGTGCTGAGACAGCCCTTTTGAGGACACATAGCAGATGTTAAAATGTCCCTTCCAAGGGCTTTCGTTTCTGCATAGGATTAATTGGTTGAAAAGTCTCTCGTCCTATCGTTTAGGGCTGCCATTAGCAATGTGTTTAATTCTCATGCCCATTAGGCCTGAAGGTATTGGCCTACAAAACCTGATATAAGACTAGGGCCAGTGCATGCCTTATGTTTTAAGAGTCTAATCACTGACACCTATGGGCCTAATGAAAAACGTCAAGTAATCTAAACATTTTAATGTTGGTTTGGAGCAGTTAAACAGTGTGTGAAGAGATACTTACTCATATTTCTAATGCTTCCCATAAACATCTACAGACTTTGTTTCCATTTAAATTATTTGGAAACTTGTTTAAATTGTTTTTTGTTTGTTCTTCAAGCTCTGTCAAGTATGTGGTCATTCCACCTTATGTGTGGAATATACAGATGTATTAGTAATAGAAAATATATTTGGACCCGTATTATAGCACACTGGGTGAGTTCATGCAACTTGTGTGATTTGGTACAGCAACTGTTTACTACTGAACTTAATTAGGCTTGTCATAAGAAATGTGTTAGTGACTCAAGATATTTAAACTTTGTACTCTTATAATAAATTGACACATTTCTCACATCAATATTATGGGATGTTGTGTAAGGATTTGTAACACCAAACCAAATTTTAATAGTTATACTGTCTTTTTGGGCACTTCTGATCCTCATATGCAGTAAAACAAGAAACACTTTTACAATCATAACATAGCTGCTGCCACTATGTATACTATTGTTTATAACAGAGATTTACCTTTTCCTACTGTAGGCTAATGGTAGGTAGTGGTCAAATATATTCCAATGGTCTTAAACCCCTTGGACCTTGTGATAGAGATATCTATGTTGTCGAGCTGATTAAGGTTAGGTTTAGTGCAAAACGTACAAAGTTGGTTAGTATTGGAGAAAGGGGTTCTTTTATATTTTTAGGCATGAAAGGGTATGTTTAGTGGCAATGTGAAGTTTAAGCATGCAATTTAAGTAAATACATTGTCCAGGAGACTGCTGCACAGACTTGCTCCAGTACCACATTGTGTATTATGAGTGTACAGGCAGGACGACTTTCAGTTTCAGGCACTTGACAGTCTGAATACTCATGTAAATGTGATTATTTTGGTCTTTTCAATACATTTGCAAAACTTTCTAAACACCTGCGTTTGATGAGTCATTTTAGACTTGCGCTGTAACACAACTAAGAAACCGTGCAGGGTTCTAAATACTATGCAAATGAACTATTCACATGCTGGACGGTAAAGCTCTTGGTCCTCTGGGTTTTCCTTGAAGAATATTGTCAGTAAGTCAAGCTTAAACTCCTCAGGCTATTATCTTGACATATGGTTTTGCTAACATTGAGTTTGCCAAGTAGATCCTGATCCTGTGTCTGGTCCCGTCCAGTGGCAAGAAGAACCCTAGTTGTTCAGCCCTCAAAGCAGTGGGCAGGCATGCAATCCTCAGATTCATCTCTTGGGTCTTGAGGAAAAATATGACAAGTAGGTGGAAGTTGGGAGGAAAATATCAGCCTTTAGTTTTATAGTAAAAATAAAATGGTTGGACAAGACATTGAAGCAGAGAAATCAAAATAAAACAAGTGAGATCCTCCAGTTGGTGGCTGTTAAAGTTTGAATCATTTCACATTCATACGTCCTTTATGTTGACGGCACTCAAGCGGTGGTTGACCTGGTCTCCCTCTGCTCTTTCTGACTGTTGGTTGTTTGACCAATTCCTGCAGCCACATCAGGCATTGTCTAATATAACTAAAATAATGTCGAGTAAATGAACCGGTGAACTAGGTTTGAATTAAAAGGAGGTATAAAACGATCACCGCGTTCAGTTTCAGCTAAATGTGACGAGGCTAACAGGTTGCATTTCAGAAATGCTTGAATGAGGGCCACATCCATTGATATGGAAATAACAGTCTCATTCCTATTCCAACAACTTGGCCAAAGAGTCGTTCTGTTAGATCGTTAGATTAATGAGAATCCATTGACAAAAGATAATGAAAATGTACTAAAATTTAATCATTCATAAAAGCTGGAAAAATCATGTGACTGAGTAACACAAGAAGCAATATTAGAGTTGGTTTAGTACAATATATTTTCAGCCTAAAGACAGAAATAAATTCTCTTCATTTCCCCCATTCTATAAAAAACGAAGTTTCCACTGCATCATTACGCGCACAAAAAAAAAGAACAAGAATTAGAATATATTATGGGAAATATGAAAGCTTTGTCGCTTCCCATATAAAACAAAGTCACTTAGGAAAGATGTTATTTGATGAATACAAGTCCTTAAAGGTAGTAGGAAGAAGACATTGATGCATTGTTGTTGACAATTAGTGCAGCAGGGTATGTTAATGAGCAAGGCCAACATTTCCCATGATTTCTTTTGCATTTTTACATTAAGTCAATACTTGAAATCAAACCACCTAATTATGCAAATCCAAAATAATATGCATGGCCTCTTTTGTTTTAAAATATAATTTCCAAAACTTGGGGAAGGCTCTTCATCACGTACAAGATGACGAAAAACAGGAAAAAAAGCAATCCAAGAAGAATTCTCTGGAACAAGAGCGGTGTAGTGAAGAACTACTGGTTGGTCTTTTCTAAACTCCAATCCAAATGAAAGGGCTTGGAATGCCGACGCGGTCCAATTGGGCAACGGTACGGTATTGCAGCTTCCTATAAAGACAGAGAGGACATGTTAGTACACCGGTACTTTGATTTACATTCCTTGTAATTGTACATCGAGGGCAATTGTACATTGAATGGATGTCTGCTTACTAATGGGATTATCATCCTATTCAATCCAGTAACAAAAATATCACATTCAGGTTCCATTTGCCACTTTAAATCCCACCTGAGCCTACTGACCTGGCTCAGCGCTGCTGCAAGTGGAAGCTTTAGATCAGTGTGCAATTTGTCTTCTTCTTTGCCTTCTTTACCGTGGGCGTTTTCCTATTGATCTGTCTGACTAGGTCATAGAAAATCTAAAGTGGAGCAAAAAAGCAGCAGTTGGATACATGAACTTTAACTCTGTTATGGGCTCTAGGCCATCACACTTCCTTACAATATACATTTACTACTTTTGCAATTCTTGCCAGCATTGCAACCCTGGAGGTTTTACATTTTGCGAAACCCACCATCTGGTGTGCATTGTGGTTTGGGGGGGTAACTGTTGGGTTTCAATTCAGCGTCAGAATGAAGTGCCAGAATGAAATGTTTGGAGCTTACAATGTCCGTGATATTGTCTGTTGTGAAGAGATTATGTTGGGACTCAAGTTCCCACATGGTGCCAAATTTGTCACAGTGCGGATAGTGGGTATTTCACTAGTTGTGAAGTTAATATTACCAGTTTGAAGTACTCAAAGACCATTACTGGCTAATGGTCAACAAGCTGTGTCAAGATTATTAATAATTAGTTGCAGTTAAACAGCCAAAATAATTTATTTGTGGGCGACACCAGGAGTACCATGTAGAAGTTGTTTCTCAGGACAATGGATTTCCAAGTGGACCCTGTTTTACTGGACTTTTCCCACTGGTCTGTGTGGAATTCGTGTGTTATGAATAACAATGTGATCTCCTTCAGGGTGGGATATGTACTCATTACCATCACAATGAGAGGATGACTTGTAAGATACCACCGGTTTTCTTGAAATAGATGGGAGAGCAGTTTGCAGCATTGTGAAGGGGCACATAATGGGCAACAAAACGTGGAAAACCCAGTGATTGTGTCATTTCTTTGGCCATGTTGGAGTTAGTGTTGAGAAGACATGATCTTGTGTTATTGTTATAAAAATGTTGATGTAAATGTGGCAACATTTGACAGGTTGGCAGCAGCACAAACCATTATCATTGAGCCTGGTAGGATACAGTTCACGTTTTACCCAGAACTCGGTTCAATGCAGATGTGATTCACTTGGGCAGCCAAAACATTCCCTAACTGAATTTAAAAACAACGGTGGATCCTCCAATTGTGTTTTATTGCCCCCAGCATGTCAACATCATATAGAACTAGCTCCTGCCGGTGCCT
Source organism: Novumbra hubbsi (assembly GCA_016801125.1). Lineage (NCBI taxonomy): Eukaryota > Metazoa > Chordata > Actinopteri > Esociformes > Umbridae > Novumbra > Novumbra hubbsi. The sequence goes on from JACXGK010000534.1 coordinate 82,505, forward strand.
TGCGAACGGAGTTTGAAATGCACCAATTAGGACTAACAACATGTGCTTAGGCTCCGGCTAGATGTTGCAACGGAATAGTCTGGAATGTTTTTAACTTCGATTTATTCAACCGGGTTAGAACCTCAGCCAAGACGTAGCCTTCAGACATAATGTTTCAAATAAATGTGCTAATAAAAAAAATGGTCACAGCACAGACCAATCCAAACACCCTCCCACCCCCACATATCACACATTACCTCCAGGTGAGTGAAGTGGAAGAGGGAGGGGCTTACCTCGTTAACATTGATCTTTGATTTAGCAGAGGACTCTAGATAGGCACAGTTGTTCCATTGTCTGGCCAGGTTCTGGCCCTGCTCCTTGCCCACTACACGCTCATCCTCCAGGTCACACTTGTTGCCTACAAGGATCATGGGTACCTGGTAACAGAGACGCTCTTTTGTTAGACCACAATAGAGACCATAATGTGAAGAGATACAACCCGGTCAGGGCCCAGAAAGACTACAGGTTATTTTGGCATAGACATATTTTAATTAACTTTGACTCTGAGTTCCCTGAGACTACGAAGCCTGGTCAGTCTGCACTTTCAGTTGTAATAGCCAAATGAACACAGAGTAAAAACATTCATTTCGCATTTTAAAAAAGCACAAAATAAAAACATTAGTTTCTGCACAACACAGCCACCATCTCTCTTTAAGCCAGTCTTCTGCAAAGCAGATAAATCCTGGGGACAAGGTTAGTGGATGCAGCTAGTTGATCACAGATCAGTCTCACTAAATAAATAGCTGCTTCATAAACTATTTATTTCTCTATATTGTTTTGTGTTGTAGACCTAGACCTCTTGCCATCTATTTCCACACAATACTTCAAAACCACGATGTAAAAAGAAGAAACGTAGACGTGTCAAACTGAAAAATAAATGAAATAACAACCTTCATGTACAGACAAAAAGATAATTTCCTTTGATGGTCCTTGAGATGTTTCTTAAGCTTTATTCTAGTCCACCTGTGGCAATTTAAATAATTGGACATGATTTAGAAAGACAAGCCCCTGTCCCTATAAGACTTCACAGTGTACGTCACAGCAACGACCCGCACCTGTCCCTATAAGACTTCACAGTGCACGTCACAGCAACGACCCGCACCAGTCCCTATAAGACTTCACAGTGCACGTCACAGCAACAACCAAGCCATGACATCCGCACTCTGCATAGAACTGTGTGAAGGGATACATCTGGGAAATATCATATTACTCGGTTTGGCTGGAGAGACGGCTCTAACAATTATTTTGATGGTTCCAAACCATTTCACAATAATGGAGCCCACTGTGACCTTACAAAACCATAACAATGTGGTAAATATACTTCACTTGAATGGGTGTGTCCAAAACGTTTAGTTGCACTGTGAATATATGTATACACATACACACACACAACGGATATGCCGTCTGGAGACAATTCATCAGCAAGACAACGTCCCAAATCACAGAACCAAGACCAGGTTTGTTAATGTCCTTGAATAGCCAAGACAAAGCCTGGACTTAAATCCCATTAAAATCCATGGGGAAACCTGAATACAGCAGTTTACAGATGCCTTTAATCTAATCTGACAGATCTTGAGAGGATGTAGAAGGAATAATAAGAGAAACTGCCCATATCCAGGGGTGCAAATCTGGTAGACGCAGGCCAAAGAATACACAATGATGTTAACACTACTAAGACACTTCTGCAAAGTACTGAATAAAGTCTCAATACTTGTCAATTATATATTTAATTTATTTTTATTAAGTTGGCAGATTTTTTTTAAAACGTTTTTTTGCTTAGTGATTCTGGGGTATTGTGTGTAGATTGACAGCAAAAGAAATGTATTTGATCAATTATACATTCAGTCTATGACACAATGCAGATGAAGGGGAATATTTTTTCCAATGTGTTAAGTAAAGCTTATAAAGAATTCACTCTGGTATGAATTAGACAACTTTTCACTAAGTCTTTTGAATTTAAATTGTTAAGAGATTCATGAGCTCATACATTTTTATTTTCAAATGATATGAGATATTCCGTTATGCATTATTTTTGGTTAAAAAACTGTTGTCACCGTGATCAACAACTGTAATCAATTATTTGACCGCTATGCCTTATGGTTGGAAGCTGGTTAACTACAGAAACCGAGCCCTGATGCTACTATACTCACGTCCTCAGTGTCCTTCACTCGCAAGATCTGCTCCCGAAGGTCCTGTAGATCATTAAAAGTGGACTGTGCTGTGATGGAGTATACAAGAGCAAAGCCTTGACCATTTTTCATGTACAGGTCCCTCATTGCTGTGAACTGCTCCTGTAAAACAACAGAAGAAAGAATCCATGACATATTGGCCATGATTTACTGCTATCATACAATCTATTACTGTAGCAACTTGGACAAGGTCTACTTACTGTTCCAGCTGTGTCAAGGATCTCAAGCATGCATTGCTGGCTTTCCACTTCAACTTGCTGTGGGGAAAAGGGGTAGCTTAGTAACATCCGACATCAATGTGGTGGCAAGTGATCTTTAACTTAAGGCCAATTTACCTTTCTATAGGAGTCTTCGATTGTGGGGTCATATTTTTCAACAAATATTCCCTGTACAAATTGGACTGTCTAGAATAGAATAAGCAAGCATAAAAAAACATGAATGTAGTGACACATTCAACAATTCTATACCTGCAGAATGACGAATGAATCACAGGCTCAACTCACCAGTGCAGATTTGCCAACACCTCCTGAGCCTAACACCACAAGCTTGTATTCACGCATGGTGGACTTACTTCACTAGACAGAATAAAAGTCTGCAAAAAAACAGAAGATAAGGCTTACTTAGATCACTATTGATACAATTGTGCACATTGCCAACCAAACACAAAACCTCAGTAATACTTTTTAGCTTTGGTCAGATCTAGGCAATGTTAATGCAGTGCAATACATTCTTCTCATCTCACCCATCAGCTAACACTTAGGTCTAACTCATTTTCCTATACATAGCTGAGCCTAAACAAAACTGCCTTGGTTGTAATAACCTACTTCAACATTACATTTGCAGGAACTAAAACAAGGCCAGTTCCTGTATAATCCCAATTTAAAATGAGGAAACAAACAGAAGACAAAATAACTCCTGCATAAAGGTCAAGCACTACAGCTTTAACACTTGAGTGACAGTGAGCTGATGCTAACTGTCAAATTGCTTGGTCTCTGAAGAGTCGTTAGGTAACAGCCATAGAGCCACAAATAGGTTCATCTCATTAGCAAGCCTACAGGAGCAGGCTTCGTGGGGTCTGGAGTCACCAACTCCACCGACTTGGGAGTGACAAGCAGGGCTTGTCAATTTAGCACAGCATTAGAAAACTGTTGGCTGGTGTGCTACTCGGTCTTGGAGCCAGCCATGGAAAACATGTCGACAACCGACGTACCACGTTGTTAACAAGTCAAATAAACACGTCTCTCTACGACCAATAGAAACACACGTTGGTAACAAGTCAAAATGAACACGTCTCTCTGGGTCCAATAGAAACAAGGAAAAAAAATAATAATAACAATAAGTGATCCCACATAAATAATGCATGTATTTTATTCATTACTGTATAGCACACATCTTGGAACCATGAAATGTAAATACCAGACGTACACTAGAGAACTCACACACAATAAGTCACATAAAACCATCTGGCTATGGTGACGGGAAGGATCGACAGTTCTCTCTCTTTTCTTGTAGGGGACAAACACCACTAGGACCATGCAAGAGCACCAGGAGAAAATGCTTTTGTTCCATGAAACCACTACCCTAGCATCACTAACATCACTAGCATCATGTGCTAATCCAAACGAGACCAACTAAAAGTACAGCAGCCCCACAAGGCTACAAAGCCAAGATGGATGTTCCAAAGGTCCATTCAATTCTCTGGCTACAGCAGCACAGCCTTTCTTTTAGAAAAAGATCAGAGCAACAATGTTATCATTAAACAAATATAATACCAGACTAAGAAAGGCAAGTGTGTTTGGTTTGCAAAATTAGCTGCGTTCTAGAAGCAAAAACAACAGCTGCAGTAAGAATACCTAACAAAAGGTGTGCCACAAAGACTTGGGAAAGGCATTTCATTTCTATCTGATGTGCTATAGGCTTTTGTAGAACCAGTCGGACATAACACATCTGGAGTAGCAGTTAAACAAATAAATGCCTTTAGAAGTTCACATGGTCAATCTTAGAATTCCTGAAAAGCACAGCTGATATGGAGAGTGTGTCCATGTTGACAGATCCTTGAAACACCCACCATGAGGGTTCAGACTCAGTGTTTCTCAAGACAATAGACAGCGTTCAGATTTGATGGGGGGAAAAAAAAGCAGTCTACATGTCATTCACTTTTTCTAAAGCTGTTATTGCTTAGGTTTGGCAGTTAATTTTACAGCAATAAAAGCCACTCTGTGGACAAAACCTACTGTGTACAAGGGTGGAAGCGACAACTCCCCACTACATCTGGTGAGGAAAGGCCAGCAGTTCCCAGGACACACTGACGTTTGTGGGCCGGTGCAAAGGTTATGGTAGGAGCCAAACAAGCTAGGCTTCTCCAGAGAATATTTTTAAACCTTGGGGAAAGAAATGTTACATGTTAGCTTTTTCTCAATAATCATAGACATTAACTTTTTGTGAGTGTTAGCAGTGGGATGGACTGTCAAACACATCATGATCCAATTTATGACCTAGTCGTAAAAAAAGTGGTCTTAAAAAAAAAAGGCTGATGAACATATAAAATTGAAAATAACCCCCTGCCCAACATGATAATAAATGTACTGTGTAATTTAGCTTGATTTATTTTACAAAACATTGGGGTGAAATTTACTTCATATTTGCCTTTTTAGCAATAAGACAAACCGAGTTCTGGGGAAATGTTTAAATTCTTGGATCTTCAAAGGGGGCAATTTGAAGTTGCATTTTTGGTGAGTGTGCAGATTGGCTATTCAGTTTCCATCATTGGGTGAGTCAGATGCACTGGAAAGTATGTCAATCCTTTTCTATTATAGTTTTCATGGACATGTTCTAAAATATTATGAGTGTCTCTTATTTGTAGGCCCAACTTACATTAAGATACTGTCAAGATTCTGATGTCCCGAAACTTGTGGGTTCTAGCTCAATCACATGAAATGGGATTACAAAACACCATCATATTATTAAAATATTATTCTAGCTGGGGTTTAGCTGCTTCACCACTGGGTGCTGATTATGTTGGGTCTATTTTAATATTTGTTTACTGTTGCTCAGACTGCCCCGTATTGTGAAAGCACTGTTGTCTTGGGTCTACTAACAGTCCATGAGTGGAGTTTCTTGGTCACATGAATCCCTGGTTGCGTTTAATATTTGTGATTTCACATATTTACACTTAATAAATGTTTTAAGTATTTTACTGGGAAGCGTTGGCCGTCACTTTTCCTCTAGCCACACTGCAATTTCTGCAAACACTCCAGATTAATACTAATCATTATGGTATCATGAATGGTCAGTCATCAATTCATTGCTTTCTCTATGAATTTAAGCGTGGTACGTCGGTCAAGTCTGAAAAACACCAGCCTTCCTGATGATTTTGATAGACTCCCGGACTATACTTTAGCTAGTTAAAGTTCACGTCGTAGTGTACCATACGTGAATCGTCATCTACCGTAGCTAGCTAACTACTCTGTAAATAGTTAAGTTTACCGCTATTATTATGTAACAAGCAAGCTCATTTTCAAAAAAGGTAACGTAAGTAACTCGACTCTGGAGTAACTTAGATAACATTAGCAATCTACACATCACTTAACTTGTGGTTATGAAATGTAAACTCGTGTAACACTATCTAGCTTATGACTTGGATAACCAAGAAAGCCAACTAACGTTGGAAAGCTCTTTAGTTAGCTAACACACACGCGCGCGCAAACAAACTTAACGTTAAGGCTAACGTTTGCTACTGTAGCTATTCTGTCTAGATGAGCCAACTAGGTAGCGTTTACCTCGGTTTACTTAATCTATTGTGAACTATATAGCTATTTAGCTAATAAAGGCAATGCTACTAGTTAACGTTAGTCGTTACACTATAACACAGCCAACTCCTTTGGCTTGTTATGCTAGCTAGCTAGTTGGCTACCAACACCACTAGCTAACATCGTTAGCCTCCCTTCCATCGGCCTATACCTTCGCTGTAACTAGCCAGCTGCTACTTAGCTAGCTGTCCTTTCTGACACATTTTCAATATTTTATAAATCCATATATTACCATTTAGTAACCGTTAACTGTTGTTATGATTACATATAATAATTACTCACTGTGTTATGTTTTCTCCGCTGCTTCAGTGCCTGGAGTTGCTGACTTCAATGAACCTTTCGTTCGGCACTGCGAACGTCACTCCCTAGCCTAAACGACTGCTACGTTTGGTTACTCCCCAGCTAACCTCTCCCACCATAAATGGCAACGGACGATGTAGTTTCAAGGCGTCTTTACTTTCCAAAATGCTGTAGTTGAAACCATGTAGATAATCAGAGTATTTAGCAACCATGCACTAAAAGTTAAAATAAAAGATTAAACATATATTCACATGATCTTCACATTAAACTGAGGATTGTGGCAAAAACTACACCAACACACCTTATCAAGTTGATCTAGTGCCTTTCAACATGTGTTCGGATAATGTAGGAATGCAGATGGCTAGAGTGCAATTATACACTATAGCATACTTTCCACTGGAGTTCTCAGAAATAAGCCTTCTACTTGTTCAAACAGAGGAAACAGATGTAGGGGAAACACTAGGGCAACGTGCAGTGGTCTTCAACTATAACACCCACACAAACACACACAGGTTTTACTATCAAAGTGAGGACTGGCAATTTAGTTTAAATAAAAAAGAGATTTTACCTAACCATAAACCTAACCCTGTTTATTACACTAAGTCAGATTAAGCTTTTGGTTAAGGTCAAATGTCCTCACTTCACATTATGAATTATATTCATACAAACAAAATAATGTTTGCCAACACATAGTTGCATTGCACAAAAGTACACCATCAATGTGTTGACAGTGTTATGACAACACCATTTTACACCATAAGCTTTTGATGGTGATAAGGTATTTTTATTATTTTGTGTGAGGAGGGAGTAGAAAGCATTATTTTCAACTTACATTCTGTGTTTCTAAAAATAAGTGTCCTCTTCACCCTGAAAGATTGTGAAAGTGGGTTGACTTGATTTGTTCAGTCAAGTTGTAGCATGCCATAATTAATTGTGTCTGTTAGTCAGCATTACATTATTTAAAAATATTTTTTAAATTATTAGAAAGCATAAACAAATATGTACCTGTGCCAAATCTATAGAATTGGATAATTCAGATGAGGAAATGCTAAAAAGCGTAATTAATCAGAATCCCAGAGGACGCTCTAAGGTCAGGACATCTGCAACAGGTACCTAAGCAGTCTTTGATGGGAGACCATTTTCTGCTGGACGTTGTGTTGAATTCCAGCAGGAGGCACTTTTTTCCAGGTCTAAGGTGACCTAAATGGCCCAGGGCGGTTTGTGTCCATGTCCTATAGCGCTGACTTTCGGGTGGGATGTGAAACAGGTCCTTACTCTCTGTGTTCATTAAAATCCCTTTGCACTTAGACTAGGGGTGTTATTCCAGATATCCTGGCTGAGTTCCCAATCTATCTATGATACCTTGCCTGGATACCCAAATTCCCCATGGAATTAATTTTTTTCTCCTCAAGGATTTGGGATCTGAGAACCTACAAGATGCTTTTTGGATTGTAAAAACATCAAAATGTTTGGTTTGTTCCCAGAAACCATTGGGTTTCCTCGGACTGTTCCAATAAACAGGTTCAGCATCAACATTTGCACACACATTTTCATTAGCTTCTGACTGGCTAGAGATATTTCAATCATATATTTTCTGTATGCCAGCCTTTATTTTGACATCCCCAAACAACTAAAGCGAAAGCAGTCTCACACTATAATATGTAGCAAATGTTAGTGTGACAGCTCATTCAGAAAACATTCCTCCTGATTGTCTCCCTCCATGACATATTCAATATCAAGCCATGGTATATGTTTTGAAATACATCAGCCTTCCCCCAGTCTCTTCTGTTCATTTGAATTGCAGGCTTTACTGTCGTAGGAGTTATTTGTGCCTCCTTTCCACTGTTTCTCTGCGTGTCATCCTGGACACAACTTTGTTTCCTGTGTGATCTGGGGTTTTCTCTTTCTTTGTCCTTCTCGATAACCCTCCTTTCCATTGTTTCAGCACCCCTGACACAGTTTTTCCTCTACTTTAGACTACATTCATCTTATGTTGCTATCATACCGTTTTTTGTGAAGTCTAAACACAAAATATTCGAGGGTATTTTCAAATTATATTGCTTTCTCTCTCAGGATATAGTCAATCCCAGTGAAATGTTTGCAACCGTCAAAGGGTCTCTTGCCAGCTCTAAGTCTGTCATACTGTCAAAGGGTGCATGCGGCTGGTATATAGCCTGGGTACCAGTCTCTTTAGCTGTCATTCCACTCCTGGCAATTCCTTGCCAAAGTCATAGAGTATAAGGAGTGGAATTTTAGCTAAAATGACTGGTACTAGGCCGGCTCATACCCCAATTATTACCAGTGACTGACTGTCTGCTATTATCCCTTGTTTTTACATGGACCAGTGTATGAACATGAAAACACTCAACTATAACGTTCACACTGGAAAACTCTTCACAAAAACATCAACCATATGACCTTTGTTCATTGCGCTCAGAACAACCTAACTGTCGGCAGTGTGTAGGCTGAGCATTTCCTTCCAGTTGCTCTTTCCTTTTTACTTGTTGTCCCCCAATGCACCACCCCATTCTCTCCACCCCTTAGCAGGACAAAGCTTCACATGAAAGGGCAGGACATCCAACTTGCCAGTGGCCATCATCCAATAGTGAAAAAGTACAGAGGAATTATTCTTACATCATACTGTATCTTCAATGCAATGTCCAAATATGGGAATAACAGGAGTGCAGGAGGGTGAGATTCAACTAAGCGATACATCAGCAAGCAGTGTGGCCTAAGGTGGTTTCACCACCAACACCACCTTCTGGCTCAAAGCACCAACTGCACTAGACATCTCTCTAAATCAAGTTTACTACTGTAAACCATTGTGTGTTTCTGAACCAAATCTTCTTGATATGATCCACTGGTTGTTACTGAAGTAGTTTAGGAACATTAACCTGCAAGAGAGAGAACGATTCAGATTGTATTTATTCAGCGTTATTATTCCCAACAATAAATTACATTTTGTCATTAACTTACATTATACAGATTCAATCAACATTCATCTCATTGTTCTCAATGTTGGCTGCACACCAAAATGTTCACATTGACATTGGTTTGATATTATTACCATGCTGCTTTCACCAGCTTCTTCTACTCCGCTTCTGTTCTAACCTTTTTTAGAGCTTTCATTGTACTGTTGCGAATGGAGTCCAGCAAATTATCTCTAGTATTCCTTCCTCCATGGTGTGAAGTCTGACTGTTGAGTTTCCTCTGTGAGGCAGGTATGAGGGCTTTCCTTAGGCTCTCCAACACCGGGGCAGGGGGAGGAGGTGGAGGTGTTACTGGTCCTGATCTGCCAGCTTTAGGAGCCCGGTGTTCAGGAGAACCAGGAAAAGACCCACTATCGTCGGCCTTAGATGGAGGTGGCGTAGACTCTGGACTAGATCTGCAACACCAAGCTTTAGGGTTTAGCTTTCCCACCACCTTGGGTTTGGCCTTGTCCGCAGCTGTGGTGCTCACCTTGTGTAAGGCTTCAGGTAAGGGTTTAGAGGGGGACAGGAAAGGTGATGTTTTCAGGAGGTTTCCTATCCTATTGTCACCAACCAACTTGGGTTGGGGTTGAGATGATGGTTCGCGTGGAAACCTTTCCAAAGGCAACGTCTTCTTCTTCTTCGTGTTGGTCTGTGGTTGTGTTGCCGGGCGTGAGGGCTGGGCCTGCTGCTGCTGTACCCGTTTCTTCTCCAATCGCCGTTGCCGCTGCAGGTCCATATTCCGACTCAGGATGTTAGTCACGGTCATCCTCGGGCCGGCCAGCTCAAAACCGTAGCCCAGCTTCAGCAACGTGTGGTTGATCCTCAACGCATTGGCCATCTCCATCTCAGTCTTGCCTCCACAAATGTGCCGCTGGTTGTGGAAGCGCAGTTCGGTCACGGTGGCGTTTTTCTCCAAGGCGCGTATCACGGCCAGAATCCCCTTCCCGGTGAGGTGGTTGGAGTCGAGGATGACGCTGGTGAGCGACGCGTTGTGCCGCAGAGTACGCGCGACGGCATAGGCCACGTGGTCGTCAGCCCGGGTGTTGGCCAAAGCAAACGTCTTGACGTGCCGGTTGTGCTGCAATGCCTCTGCAAACTGGATGAGGGTGAGGGTCTTGATCACGTCTGAGTTGTTGACGTTAAGCTCAGTAACTGACGGGTTGTCATTTTTAACCTGCTCAAGGAGCTCGTCGAACATGCTGGCCTCCTCGTCCTCCTCGTCGCCCCCTATGACCTCCCCAGGAGATCGGTCTTCCCTAAAGCTGCTCTCTTGGTTTGAATTGCAGGCTTTACTGTACTTAGGAGTTATCTTTGCCTCCTTGTCACCGTTTCTCTGCGTGTCATCCTGGACACTACTTTGTTTCCTGTGTGATTTGGTGTTTTCTCTTTCTTTGCCCTTCTCAGTATCCTTCCTTTCCTTTGTTACAGCGCCTTTGACTTTGTTCTGGTTTTCCTCTACTTTAGACAACATTCCTCTTATGTTGCTATTACACAGTTTTTTAGGTTTCTCTTTACTATTTTCTTTCTCAGCGTGCCCTTGAAGCTTTGAAATCATATCCTTCGTTTTAGAATCAATATTTTTTCTGGAAGGTTTTTCCTCTTTTTTTTTTACATCCTCTTTTCTAGTTTTCAACTTTGAGATAAGAGCAAGTGTTTTGTTACTACCCTGATCCTTTCCTGAGCAATCCTTTTGATCCTTTACTTCAACCTGTGCTTCACTGCTTTTTTCAACAATCTTATCTTCCTTTTTTTCATGGCCCTTGTCCTCACTTCGTCCTAAACGACTGTATGTTTTTTCCTCGTTTGCCTCCACAGTCTCTCCCTCACCCTTCAGGTTTTGGCTCTCTGGTGTTTCCTCAATGTCCTTGGATACATCTTCTTTGTCCTTGGTCATGTCCTGTTTAGGGGTCTCCAGAGAAGAGAAGTGAAGGTCCAAGACATCTTGGTCATCCTGGTCATCTGACTTGAAGAAGAAGAAACTATCACAGCTCTTTCCCATCTTCTTCAGGCGTTCCCACTTTACTCTTTCAGGTGTTGGCTCCTTCAGTATGAGATATATAGAAAATACATTTTAATGAATCATATAAATATGCAGTATTATATCATTCATTATTCATTACACAATGTAATCTGCACTGTATGTTTTTGTCCAGTTAGAAACCCTTTCTGAATGCCTCTGGAATGTTAACATCCATAAATTAAGAAAAAGCTTAAATAAAACCTTTAGAACATGGCCTCAACTCGCACTCTTTGTTTGTTCTGGTAAAACTATATTTTCCATATACTGTAGCAATCAGGGTTTTGTATCCCCTCAGGGCGATTTGTTGGTAGGGATCTGCAAGCCTCTGTGTAAGTAACTCTGGCAGATGTTTCCTTAAAAGGCAGCATGGGTCAGAGCGAAGTGCCTTCTGCTCTGGAATTTCATTAGTCTTAGAACTGGAATCATGGTGTCTGCATTATCCAGACCAGATTTACTATTCCATTTAGTATTCCATGATCTGTTACTCCAAAACCCTGATGAGATCCAAAGCTCTTTGTTAAAAAACATTGTATATTTATAAACATCACATACCCTAAAGCTTGGTGAGATGGATTCATAAGTCTTGAAAGCAAATTACCAAGAACTGTATAGTGGTCAATATATTTGTCCAAAAAACAAATGACATGCGCTCATCATAAATGCATTCCCTAACATACACAAACATATTCAATATCAAGCCATGGTATATGTTTTGAAATACATACTCAATATGTATGGGTTTTCTATTTAAAACAGGCAACCATTGTTCTAGTCTTGTTTGTGTTTGGAAAAACATGATGTCAAGATGATCTAGGGCCATTTATCTTCAGGGCTATGGGACTCATTTGTTTATGAAAAAACTATTGCTGCTTAGCAACTCCGTGATGAAGCCCAAGTGTGTTAGTGACATTTTGCCTATTAACGCTGGGTCTTTTATAATGTTGCTCTGGATTCTTCTCAAACAACCTTTGTTTGTTCAATACTCTATCCCTGCAGCTGTTTCAACATAGCTCGTTTTCTTACTTGCCACCTGTTGAAATCTGCATCCAACAGCTCTGTGTCAATTTACGCTGTGTCTAAAGAAAGGCTGACTGTCGACATTTATTTTCATTATTTAAACTCGGGACGTAGTACGAATCTGTGCTATATCATCTCAAATGAAAAACAACATGCTACACTCTATTACATTACATTAGACATACCTAATGGAATGTATATATTATTTGTTGGTCCTATGATTTAGTTGAATACGCTGTAAAAATGGTGTGAAGTACTCCTTTGACCCTATTCCTACTTTATTTAATCACTTTAGGTTCATCCAGGAATACTTCTTGTATTATTTTTGGGGTTACACACTTCCCAGTTAAGAGTGACATTTGCATTAGCAGAAACAGTGTCTTCATACCTCAAAGGACAGCTCCCTTTGAATTAGTTTCTTAGTTTCGCGCTCACAGAAGTCAAGCATGGCCCCCCTATTGTACTTTAATGACGGCTGTTTGTCTGTTTGGTTCCTCTGCCGGAGCCCGACTGGCACAGTTGGATCCGGGTCAATAACGCTGATTTCGCTCTGCAGCTCTTCCACCTCCGAGGGAGTCAAAGCGGCCAACAGGTTGTCGATGTCGGAGTCCTCTTCGCTATCTCCCTGTCGTAGATTGCTCACTTTCCTCCCAGACATTATTTCCGACGAGAATGTCCTGCTGCGCTAATCGGCGGTAATTGGCACAGAAGTACTCTAAAAAAGTTCGATTATTATAGTATTGGTAACCTCAGGTTCATTGACATCTCCAGAAGATTCTTGTAAATGTGGAATAGTTTGGATGAGAGGGTACTTGGGGAGGGTTCTGGCCTCAGGACGACTGCTTGGACCGCCTCTTTGAAGACCGGTTTGGCTCAGTTTAGCTCAATGCCCAATTTGAGATCAGAGCATTGTACATTGTCTAACTTGCCAATGCAAATATGAATCTATATTAATAAGTGCTATACCATTGCTCGTACATGTCATCGAAAAATATTTAAATAGGGTGTCCTAATATGTCCATGCAAATTTAACTCACATTACTTCTTTTGATTAACACAATACGAGGACATCTAGTGGACCAAATTAAAAACGTCCCTTAGATATTTGAACAAAAGGTTTTTATTCCACAATATAAACGGCAATGTCTTAAACGGCCCCTCCCCATTCCTTCCAAAGTAACCCACCCAAGCACATACTGTATGCTGCTGCCAAAACTGTTATTTCTGTCTGCTACAGTGCTCGTCCTATATATACACATTCTGTTTCTATGCATCAAACCTTTGCTGAGGCATCACCAACACAGTTCAGAGACCAAGCCATTGAATTCATTTCAGACAAAAATTATTGCTCCGATAAATAAACCTAATCTACCCCAAATTCAGAATAATTATATTATTCAGATGCAAGTACTAAGCACTGGGTTTCCCAAAAAATACAGTTCTCTCTATTACATTATGTATTATTCTCTTTAATGGGGGAGGAAACCTTAACCCACACCCGCTTTCTCTGGTTTTGCATGCAAGAAAGTTCCATGTATCATATACTGTAATATATCCTTGGATATTTGCAGCGTGCCTCAGTGTTTCACTCTTTCGCACCTGCAACGCAGTGAAAACCCATGCAGCACACTGACTCCCGCATCATCGTCATGTCACAACCACGAACAGTTGAGGAAAGGAGGAAAGAGAATTATGTAAAAAATACAAAAATGTAACCAAAGAGTATAGCTCTGGACAACAATTGGATAAAGAGAAGATAGCACCGTGGTCACAAAGGGTCCGGGCGAAGCGGAGGGGCGGGCTCTGTGACACATCCTGACTGGTGTTGTTGAGATTCTTCCAGCTTTCCTTCCAAATCTCTCCATCCGTTCTCCCTTCACTTCTTTAGCGGCCCTTCCGTATTGTACAGCCGACACACACATAGTCCTCCTTCTCAGCCAACTCTGTTGTCACACCCACACAGACCTGGTGGAACCATTGGTTACAGCTGCCATCACACTGGACCCAGTCCACCTGAAATGAATCCAAACCCGAGTAAGTAGACAGCAGTTGTATAAGAAGCATGAGCAAGTTAAGAAACATTCAAGGCATTTTTTTAATCTCTAGCTGCCATTTTTCAAACTGCAAAGCGCCAAGCATTCTTTCCCCCTTTCGTTTGATCAAAGTGGCCGTGTGATGGAGACATCACTGCTGGTCTCGCATCATTATCTGTCCCCATAGTGTCTAACGGTGGGAGTTATTCATCAAAGAAGGCCACGTCAACCTCATTTCCTTCAGGCTGCTGACATCCTTTGGCGGGACACACGGTCATCTCCTCCTCAGAGTCGTCGGAGCAGGAGACGTCGGAGCGGGGGGAGGAGGAGGTGGACGCCGCCCGGCGTTCCAGGTTGTTCTCCGCGTTCATTTTCTGTCTCTTGCTCTGGAGTTTCTTGGCCTCGTCCCGGTGCCCTGCCCCCACAGCCTCCCTCCCCAGGGGCCGCTTGGCTTTCCTCTCCGCTCCGCCTGCCGCTTCCCTTTTCAGGCCGTCCTGACAGGGTTTCAAACATGGCACCGCGTTAAAGTTTCATTTTCAACAGCGGTAATGCAGTCACCGACATAAAAAAAACTAATGGTTTCGCCGGGCGCCATCCCAAGAATCCATGCCGCACCACTGATCTGACGCACCTCCTCTCGCGGAGAGCTTCTTCCCCGAGAATGGCACTGCTTGAGTGTGGGCCTGTCTTGGTCCAGAGGGGGGTCGTCTGGTGGGGAATCTTGTCTGCTGGTGGGGTGTGTTTTTAGGCCGTTCAATAACTCGTGGTAGAGCCGTGTGACCTCTGGCAGAGACACCTGCAGTAGGAGGCCTTCCACCATCAGCTCCTCCAACTCCGCACTCAGACCTGAGACGGGGAAGGATGTCAGGGTTGTCATTGGGAAATGCAATCTGTTCTTAATTACCTGCGCTGGTAGCTTGTATGTGCAGAGTGCCTTTCAAACCCTAGACAACTAAGCTCATCAGTACAACTGTCCAAGTCCAGTTGAAAGAGCAAACCATCGTAAAATACAGCTATTCAAAAAAAAAAATAAATAAATAAAAAACTCACCCTGCACAGGAATGCATCTTTGCTCTGTGTAGAACACCATCTGATTATGGCTTGTCTTATTCCATTCCAGAGTCAAACACGGTGGCGGTAACTTCTGGGGGAAGAAAAGAAAACAAAATTGATCGTAAATCTCGTCACTAATCCTTATAACAGTTTCTTGCCTTTTAACTAGAATGGAGAGACCGCCACACGGTTCTGACCCACCTCTCCGTCCGGGGTTGGAGGCCCGCGGCTGTCCTCCAGGTCCGGTAGGCCGTGGGAGGCGGAGAGCTGCCGTGCCCGCTGCTGCCAGCTCACCGTTCTCTCCACCAGGTAGTTCAGGGCGTCGCCCTCCGGCAGACGCACCCGCGAGCGCTGCAGCGCCGTCAGCAGGGCCAGGGCGGCGTGGAGGGGAGGCTTCGCCGAGCGCTGGCAGCGTGGGCACAGCCAGGCCTGGGCGGGACGGGCGTCTAAGGGCGCCCGGACACACACGCTGTGGAAGGCGTCCCGGCACAGCTCGCACTGTGACATGGCTCCCATCGGGGCCTTCTGGCACACGCACACCTTCAGGTCCATGCAGTCCGCCGTGGGGAGCAGCTTGGACTCGTTGGCGGCCCGGAGGGAGGAGAGGGCCTCCATCTCCCGTAGCCGCACCTCCCTCAGAGTGGCAAGCTGGTGAACAAAGGCAAGTGAGACGTCAATGCCGGCTAGGTCATAACGTGACCTGCGCATCCGAAGCCTCTGATACAGTGGACGTGTTTATAAGCTGGTTCACAACGACACCAAGACCAATGACCTCATTCAGCGAGAACACGGAGTAAGTACATGGTGTTTGGCACAACTTTCATTTCGCTTCAGTGCCCCTCGGCCAGGAACTCTGGACATAATCATCCTTACAGTACTAGTAGTAGTAGAATAGTAGCAGAGATCGTGTGCACTTGATCTGAGGGGAGGATTTGCAGAAATAGCTTTTTTCATAAATAATGACACTTTATGTTTTACCGCAGGTAAAAAGGTCTGTTAGATCAGGAGCAGGATGTGTTCATTATTGAGGATTGAGGGTAAAATATACATCCGAACAGAAACATTAATGCTCTGTGGACCACTCAACCCCGCTCACATCCTCAGCTTGTTACAACAAGTCAATAATAATAACCCTTAGAGCCAACTGTGGGTAAGTTATCTGGATGCAAAGCGAGATTGTACTTCCTGCGTACACTAAGACTAAATGTCTTCCAATCCGTTTTACATTCCTTATTTCAGATGTTTAACTGAGGTTGTCTGGTTTTTATCTCCTAACACTTGAGAGACTTGTGCCAGTGCTGATATCAATTATAGGTAGATACAGTAGTAATGGTTAATCTTAGTTTTTTTTACAAAGAGCACACATGTAAAAATTTAATTAAGTAAGTTTGATGGTTGACAAACCAACAGAAAAGCCAACATACAGTACTGTCACTAAGGGCACAGACGCGGATCTATGTCTCCAAAACCATGTATGTCACGTATTTTAAATGAAATCACTTCCACATACACTGTAAAAATATTTAGCTGTCATTAAGAATTTTGTGGTTTAAATGTAGACTATATTTCGTATCTAATTTGTCTTGATAGAACAAAGTTATTCAATTCAATATGCATTCCGTAAAAAGAAAACAAAAAAAAGACATTCTGTTGAGACATGCCCAGAGTACAGTAGGTATACCTACAGCAGATGTAGAGTCGTGGCTCTCAGACAGGGCTTTTTCCAAATCACTGACACAATGGAGCTTCATTGTGTTCTTGCTGTGGCGAGAGGCATCTTTAGCTTTTCTGGATTTCCTTTTTGGAGAACCTGTCCCAAACTCACATCTTGGACACAGAACCTGTGGAGAGAACAAGTTAACAATTTTGGTGGCTGCGTTTCTGGGAAATACACTGCGATATTGTCCACCGGTCACAAAGCTTTCAAAGTGTTGCACATGCAGCCATTACAAAATTACCTCCAGCAGAGAAAAGTGGGAGTTTTTCAAGAGGAAGGTTTTAGCTGCAGATTCTTTCCAGGCGTGCACCTCTGACAACAGGCACTCCAGCTGTTTTAGGGGGTCCAGCTGGACTGGGATGACTTGCCCTCGTGTCACCATATCGGAGAAGTTGTTAAACAATGGAATGGAATCTTCACCCTGAAAGAGTAACCAGAACTCAAAGTAGTACACGAAGGGCATGAGGTCTATACAAAACATGGCCAATACTTCCTGCAAGCGTTGGTCCTCAATTGACAAACTCTGTGTGAAGACATTTGGTTTTGTTCTTCCGTACCTGAAGTGCTTGGGCTTCCTGAAGCCACTCTCTGGCCTTACTGATGGAGTCCCTCAGCAGGAGGCAGTTCGGGAGATGAGCAGGGATCCCAACAACGTTCTCTGCGGCTTCAGAGAGGGCTTGTATAGAGAGGGGAGGCCTGGTGGAGAAGAGATCACAACCGTCAGGTCAGAAGACTGGTCAGTCACCAGTATAAGGGGGCCCAGTTATCCAGCTGCCGGGAAGCATAAATCGTTTATCAAGCAGTACGGGTTACGGAAGACATTTTTAGATAAATATATGAATGTACTGTAAGGAAAAACAAACTTTGACAATTCTTTAGACATTTCCACCTCTGTTGCTACTCACACCACCTTTCAGTGTATATGAAAGCTTCAAACCTTTGAGATCTTTCTAACGTAAGCAGACATCACTGTTGTGGTGGTTGTGAACCATGCAATGTTGTCTTCAGATAACTGATGGATAATTTAGTTTAAGCAGATTTATTTAGACATCTCTATTGTCCCCCTTGAAAACAGGTGTACACGTTGAAACCATTGCATAGGCTACATACACAGTTTCTGTGGTATGGGCGTTTGCCCAACTCTAATAGAAAGAAATTGGTCAACAAACAGATAACGAAATCATACAGAATCATAAACAAAACTATCCAGCAGTCTTCAATGAGATAAAGAAAACAGTATTTCTCACCAAATTAAACTCTGAAATGACTAAAAAGAAAAACTGCATGAACTCTAGCTCTAGAAAGATGCAGACAATTAATACTGGACTGGAAAAGACTCAAAGTTAAATCGTGGATATGTGGAGCGCACAGAATAGATGCACATTCCTTGGAGAGCCATGCCATTAAAAAGCTGAAAACGGTGGTGACAGTGGTTATTAAAAGCACTGGGTACCAATGGGATGAAGGCAGAACTAGATATGCATGCTCACTTTTTGAAGATCTTGTTGAATATTCTAGCAGCAGCATTTTGCACTAGCTGGAATTCAAATGAAGCAAAATCAGGGACACTGACATAGTTCTGCTAATGTACAAATCAGTAGTCTAGCCACCAATGTAAATGGTCGTACATTAGTTAAGTAATACCTCACCTGCTTGAACACAAGTGCTAGAACTACCAGTTTTAACTAAGAGTAGAGACAGTTCAGTAAATATTATTATTTTTAGACCCACAGTTGAACCACTAAGCGAGGACACAATTATAGTAAATTCAAGTGTAAACAGGCCAGAACAACACAAATCAGATGAGCATAGACGATTTAAATGCGTCACCATTAACTACATGTAGGCCCATTGTCTTTAGAAATGGATTCCAAAAAAAGGAAACTGGAATCCCTGGTTTACTGATCAAGACTACAGAAAGACGCGTGACCAAAACTTTGTCAAAATGCCCTCACCTGGCCTTAAGCATCCAGCTGGCCTTGTCCTCCCAGTGTTCAGACACCGTGAGCAGCTCCTGCAGGCCAGCCATGGCCTTCTCCACAGCGGGGTGAGGGGTCAGACCCACGCCCTGGTCTATCAGCCTCCGCATGGTCTCCAGGCTCAGGGTAGAGGGCTGGGCTTTGGCCTCCTGCACCCCCTCCATCCAGCGGGCTTGCTCAAGCCTCTGCCGCAGTAGCGGAAGTTCTGGCAGCTCCACATCGAAGTCGAAGCTAACATCCAGAAGCCTCTGGATCTCCGCTGTACCAGGGATCTCCACGGCTAGAAACTTCTCACTGTGCTGCTGGAAGTCTTCAATGCGATTCAAGAGCTCCTAAGAAGAAAACACCGTTCATAAAATAAACCCGATTCAACACAGTTTAGATGTGTTTTATTCAGGTTTCATACCATTATCTTGAGGGAATGTTTAAGTTGATCAATTCCCATTGTATTTCCAAACAGCTGATGAAGCTTATATCCTCACATTGGTGCAAGGATGAAAACTATTGTATATAAGGACAATAGAGTCAACAAACTCATGTGCTCCACCACATTACTGAAAAAAAAGACAATTCCATCCTTCATCAACCAGGTCATGGTTGACATATCGTGGTGAATCGTGGACAACTGTGGCATCCAAGTCATGACATGAAGTTGTAGGGACAAATGAAAAACCTTTACATGTGATAGCTTACATGGGGTGCTTATATATTTATCGGGTATGTGGGCTAAGAATCCGGGTTCCCCCGGCATTTCCTCCACATCCTCAGCCGTGTACTGCTCCTTGTGTGGTGCCATTATGGGTTAGGGTCGCACCTCCTTGACACCACAAATAGTTGCATCGAGTTTAAGGACTCTTGTTACAACCCACCTATACGCTCCACTGTCTAGGGGGGAAGGAGTGGGTCGGTAACACAGGGCACCAAAGTAGATCAAGTAGAATGTTTCAGTGGTTTGAGTGCTTCAACTCCTGCCTTTGTCATCCTTGTGATGTCCTTGTGCATTCTGGGGGCAGGGTTTTCCACCTTCACTTGTATCCATTATTATGACAACACAGGGTAATTGTACACTCATTTGACAGGCCTGGTATTACGGATTACACAGTCAACACTGGGTAATATATACCAGGCCTGGTATAACGGATAACACTGTCAGGTCTAGATGGTTGTGATGGGTGCGGCCCAACTTCGTTGATGCATGTCTAATGTCTTTCACTTCTGTGAAAACACAGGACATAGAGCCATGCCGTATTTCTTTTCAATAAAAGTATGCGGTTGAGTAGATGACTGCGAGAGCTCTATTGTCCTTTAATTTTCTAACACCTGCAATACAATGCCATGATGTCAATTCCTTATTGCACGGCATGTTTAGTAGTTACAGTACCTTTAATTTGGGGGCTTGAGAAAGGCTGCAGGGGAGGTTGTACAGCTGCCTGACAAATGACCTGAGCTCCTCGACCGTCAGCTGACTCTGAGTCCGGCCCCCACCACACCGATACCTAGGAGACAACCGTCACCACATTAGAATCAGACGGGGTCAGTGAGGCTCCTCATTTGACGGGGTTCTGTGTTCTGGACACCTGGTCTGCTTCTTTCCATTGAGTAGCTGCTGGGCCACTGAGGAGCACTTCTCTGCGTCCTGCGTGACGACACGGAGCTGTCGCAGGAGGTCATTGTCAGGAAACATCTTGGCATCTGATTGATCAATGAGGGACCGCAGGACCGACAAGCCTGAGGGAAACCCGTCAAACATGATGTCAACCGAGGGACCCACAACTCGATCCACTAACTTATGACTTATATTTTGATTTCTTCAAAGGACAAAACCGGCTGTGTTAACGCACTTTTTTTCTTGTCCAGCCTGGCGTCTAGAGTCTCCGTGACGTGGGAGGCCCAGTCATCATAAGCCCCAGCTCGCTGCTTCACTGCGTTCACCATAGGATACAGATCATCCAGTGTAAATCTATAACTGGGAGCAGAACACGGAGGAATATCCGTTTAACGCCAACAGAGAAAACACATCTGAGGACACCAAGACCACAGAAGTGGAAGAAAAGTAGGTGTGATTCCTTATTTCCCAGTATTTGATGAGGGGGCACGGCAGTATGACTCACTTCAGTGTGTAGTTGGTGAGGGGGCACGGCAGTATGACTCACTTCAGTGTGTAGTTGGTGAGGGGGCACGGCAGTATGACTCACTTCAGTGTGTAGTTGGTGAGGGGGCACGGCAGTATGACTCACTTC
>JACXGK010000535.1:0-103756 GCA_016801125.1 Novumbra hubbsi
CCCCCCCCCCCCCCCCCCCCCCCCCCAGCCAACCCCTCTCTCTCCCGGGACCATCTTTGGTGTTTTTACAAGCGGGTAATGATGACGGACAGTCATGCACGATCAGCCAAGGCCTGCAGACATGGAAGTCACGCAAAGGGGCTGTGCCATCATGCCTGTGGGGGGTTGCTCTAAAGTAATTATGATATTTAGGCACAACATTACAATGTATTAAGTATATTTGGGTAAATCATCTTGTAAACAAAACTATTATTTTATGTATTTGTATAATTGTGATAATGTTGTGCCACCAGAAGAATAAATAACACCAATGTTGGAAACATTCCCCTGGAGATAATTCTCAATGTTCTTGTACAGTGATAATTGTCACTGATGGAAAATAACCAAAACCTTGGTGTAAAGATTTATGTTGTTTTTGGGAGAGACTAATCAAACCATTAATTACCCTTAAAGAAAACAAAAAAAAGTATTAATTCAATTATTGGAACCATTTATACAATATCTTATACAATTATCTTCCCATTGATTTACTCCAATAAAAGTTATACTATTAAATTACACCTTTATGCTGAAAAACCATCTTAGTGTTTTTCCATAAATAAAGCCTTCACTGTTTTTCTAATATAATTAAATCTATGACCTGAAACAGGTTCTATGTTTTGATGTAACAGATCAATAGCTTTTTGGCCACAAACATCTGCGGTTGTTTTGTAGTAAAAAAGAGGGATGGTCCACTGGGAGGTGGATTTTGTGATGTTGTGGGGTTGTTTTGCTTCTATTTGCCATAGGAACCTTGTAAAGTATCCTTGACATCAAGGACTGATAGTAACAGTAGATTTTGCTTCTTAAGACCCTGGAAACCTTTGTAGGATAGATGGTCTCATAGAGTCTGTCAAAAACCAGTAAGTATCAGACCAAAAATGCGTTGGCCTGTCAGAAGGTTCAAACTTGGTCAAGGTTGGATATTCCACCAGGCTTTGCAATCACAAACCCAGTCCTCTGACCTAACCCCATTTAGAACCTGTGTAAGCTGTGCACAAGCAAGGACCAAGCACTTTGCAGGGATGAATGATCTTAGATCCCTTCTCTCTCAGACATCAGACGTCTACTATCAGAGTAGACTTTTCTGTTCATCTTGGCAAGGGGAGTCGGAGCGAATTATTAAATGCAATGTGTGCTAAATTGCTTGCAATATGGAGAGTAGAATTAAGATGATAAAAAAACTAATTTTGTTACAGCTATTTACCCCCCAGAAATATTGAGAGAACCATACATGCAGTTTAAAAAATTTTTAAGGAACTAACATTCAATTAAGTACTGAAGGACACAATATACTAGCAAAGATAAATTAGGTATTTTAAGAGCTTTTGTATACCAAACTATGAAGATATTCATTCAATATAAGGTTGGTGGTACACAAACATTTTAACTCAATGGCAGTGTAAAACTGTGTGTAATATTTTCTGCCAGAGTCAACATTTTGTATTGCTAACCTTATATTGAATGAATAAATGTCTTTGTAGTTCCAGTATACCTGTTGTAGTGGGCAGGGCTTTCATAAAAAAAGCCACAACAATGTTGGTAGCAATTGGGAGTGAGACAGGTAGAAGAGACTTCATCTTACGTCAATGTTAAGAAATGGTATGGTCCACTTTAGGAGTGTTTGAAATGTTATTCAAACATTCATCCAAGCATGACTATGGTAAATACAGGTCCATTTCCAGAAATTCCGTAATTCAAATCAAAAGGTGACACCTTCATACAGTTGTGCTGAAAGTTTGCATACCCTTGGAGAATTGAGCATGCAAAACACAATTATTTTATTTATTATGGGAGTCATATTTAACTGTAGGTCATAACAGAATGGCACAATCATAAAACATGACAACAAAGAAAAAAATAAAATGACCCGTGTTCAAAAGTGTACATACCCTTTGTTCTTAATACTGTGCATTGCCCACGTTAGCATCAATGACGGCATGCAGTCTTTTGTTTTAGTTGTCTATGAGGCCTCACATTCTTGCAGGTGACATAGCTGCCCATTCGTGGCAAAATTCCTCCAGGTCATGCAAAGTCTTTGGTCGTCTTGCATGAACCGCACATTTGAGATCTCCCCAGAGTGGCTCAATGATATTAAGGTCAGGAGACTGTGATGGCCACTCCAGAACCTTCACCTTTTTCTGCTGTAACCACTGGAGTGTCAACTTGTGTTTAGGGTCATTGTCGTGCTGAAAGTCCAAGAGCGTCCCATGCGCAGCTTTCGCGAAGAAGAATGCCAATTCTTTGCCAGTATTTTCTGATTACATACTGCATTCATCTTTCCATCATTTTCCACAAGATTCCCGTGCCTTTAGCGCTCACACACCCCCAAAACACCCCCATGCTTCACAGTGGGGATGGCATTATTTTCACTATAGGCCTTGTTGACCCCTCTCCAAACCTTTCGCTTATGGTTGTGACCATAAAGCTCTATTTTGATCTCTACACTCAAAATTAGTGTGGCAGAACCAGCGAAGCGTGTCAAGATGTTGTCGGGCATATTGTAACTGAGCTTTGTTGTCGCTTTGGGGCAGTAAAGGCTTATTTCTGGCAATTCCACCAGGCTGCTCATTTTTGTTCAAGCATTGTCGTATTGTGCTCCTTAAAACAACCACAACATCTTTTTCTAGAGTAGCCTGAGGTTACCTGGCGGTTATTCTTTGTATCCTGAACAATTCTTCTGGAAGTTGTGGCTGAAATCTTTCTTGGTCTATCTGACCTTGGCTTGGTATCAAGAGATCCCCAAATTTTACACTTCTTAATAAGTGCATTTGCAAGGCTTTGGATATCTTATTATATCCTTTTCCATCTTTATAAAATGTAATTACCTTGTTACGCAGGTCTTTTGACAGTTCTTTTCTGCTCCCCATGGGGAGCAATATCTAGCCTGCTCAGTGCATTTACGTTAGAGATAACAAAGTATTTGACTATTGATACACAGACACTAATAGAAATTTAAAAAGCCGCAGGTGTGGGAAATTAACCTTTAATTGCCATTTTAACCCGTGTGTGTCGCTTTGTGTGTCTGTGACAAGACCAAACATTCAACGGTGTGTCAACTTTTGACTGGGGCCTTTTGGGTGATTACTCTGTTATCATTATGTGACAGAATCTACTGGGTCTATGTTTTTTAGGAAACCTGTTGTTTTTACCTCTTTTGGAGAAGCCCAAGCCAACATTGTTAGATTTGAACCCTGAGGTTTTTGTGCGGCTTGGGTCAAACATAACACATAGTGTTGAGGCCACAACGTTCTACTTTGGTGTCATCAGAACCTAAAGTCTCTTTTTGCTCCCACATGCTTTCTATCAAATTCTGGTACTTTTGCCTGGCCAGTTCATCCTCCTCAGTAGATTGAGGTCATTCTATATGAAGAGAATAGCAAGCATTTCTTAAGATGATCCTAAACTGTAAGGTCCATTAAAGACAAAAAAATTCTGTTGGCGCTGCGTCTTTAAGTTTAGATCGTAATTTCGAGATATAGTCTTATAATAATATATGCTTTTTTTTTTATTACTTGATTAGCATTAATGAGAGTTATTTTGGCAACTATAGTTTAGAATGCACTATATCAGTTGGGTCTGGCTTATACTGTATCTGTTTCATTATGAATTATGAATGCTGAGTGCTGCACAGTTAATTTTTTATTTGGCAACAGTTATATCATTGCCAATTAAGCAATGTAGTCGTGTATATAGCCGACATAAACATTTGTGAAAGGTATTGTTTGGCATTGTAGCAGAAAACAGTCAGAAAAGTTTATAGTTTCCTCATATTTAGACGCACTTCTGAATGAAAACTCACTATTTCTTAATGACCTATTGAAAATTACTGTCTACATTGTTCTAAAAAACACAAATGTAAGCATTAGTTTTGCATATGGAAGGTATTAGCTACAGAACACCCTGAAGAGTTGTCAGCTGTAGAGAGCATTGTCTGGATTTGCTGTAAACGCAAAGCCAGCTTTGCGAGGCCCAATCAAAGTAGCCTATCAATTGAATAAATGAAGGCTCAATTTCTTAATGTGTTTTATTCTGTTGTACGTGTACAAAGTACATTTATTTTGTTACTTTATTTTCTAAATACGAGTATTGAGTGTTGAAGGCTTTAATGCTAGGCAATAAAGGCAGGAATTCATTTTTACCAATCGTTCTAAAATCTTTGCTAAAATGCCAACATAGCTTGCAGTAATCTTATAATCTTCTAAGGCAGAACATCTGTATCTCATCTTTTTCTGTTAGTGCCTAACTACTTTTTTTACTTTTATATAAGGTGTTAAGGTGTTCTATATGAATAAAAAGATAGGTGTATGTAATGTTTTATAAGTTACGAATAGTATATGGGAATGAGGTTAATGTATCTTGTTTGTATCTTTTTTAAATGTTTATAGTTATGTTGACCTGTAGGTGGCTTTTTGCTTTAACTTTGATGACCATTATCTAATATTCTATATTTCTAGGCTTTGGCCCCAAAACGCTTGTGAGGCTTTAGAAACATGTCTATAGAAATAGTATAACACAGTTGTTGTCCTATTTTTGTATAAATTATAATTGAGTGGGTAAATTACTTTTTATTTATCTAGTAACTTGATAGAACTGAATGGTTATCAAACGCACAAACGTCAACATGATGGTGCGTGTCAACATTATGGACAGACAACACATTCCGATCGGCCTGAAATAACCCACGTCGCACCGACTGACATATGGAGGCTGTGTTGAAGAGACTGCACACCCCTACTTCCCAAAACTTAGTTGTTGTGTTTGCCATGATGACTAGTCAGCTCATATCTTCTGTTATTTATTTAGTGTAGGTGAGTGTGAGTAGATTTATTATCTTATTGAATAAAGAACCCTAATGTTGGTGTTCTCATCTACATGTGTGATTGTGTCATTGTGAAAACATCAAACCCACATTCATGTTTATCACATTTCCCAGCGTTCTCTATTGAGAAGGGGTTAATTTTTTTACGTTTCTGTTTCTGCATTTACTGTTAAGTACTAAATATTTGTAGTCATCTGTCATTCTTGGTTACCTGTAAGCTCAGGTGTCACCATACGTGTATCAACTGATGGTGAGTGAATTCCATTGTTTAAGTTAAGTTCCAATAGAAGCCACAAATCTTTAGGAGTACTGGAGGAATTACACTGAAACCTAGGAAAAAAGTTTGCCTACTCAGAAAATAACAGATTGTTCTGTCCTGCTAGATCTGGTTGCCTGCCATAGCGGTCCTCTTTATGCATTTTGTAGTTGTTTGTCTTTGTCAGTGTTGTGGGTAATGCTTAGTCAGACTACTTTATAATGATAATGAGTAATATAACCCCTCATTCACACATAAGCAGTGAAACCGCTTTTCGTTTAACTAGTGACAACAGGAGGCAGCTGAAATCGTGTGAATGAGAGTTGAAATCGTGTGAAAGCCTGTGTTGTTTTGACCATTTGTTTTTAAAATACAGTTAGCAAGTAGCAGGTATTTCGTTTCGTTCGGTTGATAGCAAACATTAGCACTGCTAAATAAGTATTAACAGATCTAGGGCAGTTGAAGGTTATAGACGCCTAGCGATATTTGTCCACGCAATATTTTTTCTTATTGTCTCGATAGACCTTGAGGGTGATGTTTTCAATTACCTCCTGTACTAGTAATCTAGTAAAGGTACAATTTCTTGGCCAATTGTAATTGTGCATGCAGTCGCGCCAGCTGTATCTGGTGTCCAGCTGTGTACAAGCAGTAAGCTAACACAGATAAAGCAGCAAGAATCCTTACAGCATGTTACAAACAGCAAGGTTTCCCTGCTCAAACACACCTCGTCTGGCAAATCTTGGAACTCAGTGAGGGATATCGAACTGAACATTTGAAAGAGCAGTCTCACCAGTGGTTTGCCTTCCAAACTAGAGCTGATGTCACAGTGGGCGCCACTTTGTGCATGTTGCTAGGTAATCGGCATTCGGTGTGGCTATGGTTTTTTGCCACAAAACAATTACCTTGACCTTACAACAACACCTTCCACAAATAAGATGTACATTTGGATACCTGTCATGTCTCCGTAGTGCAAGAACTGTAGGAGGCTAGCAATGAAGCAATTCCGTATTCAACAACAGCGTGCCGCTTACTTGTGAACGGGGTCAGACTTGAGAAGCAGTTCACTATTTTGTCTACGTCACTATTACCAATCATCAGGATTGCTGTTGTGTTTTTCTGGAATCTCTTGGCTGTTGAACAGCTAAAGGTCGATCCCAAATCACCATTTGTTGGATAACCAAAGTTGATCGCTAATGAACTTCAAAATAGATTTAATACATATTCACCTCTGAATAAAGTCATAAAACTTTAATGGATTGTGCACATTATTTTAAAGAGATTGCAATATGCCTAATGTTTTCTTTTTTGAGAAGGTATGTTTATCAGTGTACAAGGATACAGCTGTTTTTTTGTTCTTAATTTTTTACTGCAATGGATTTATCTAGTATTGAAGTCTACACATATTGGTGGTTGAATAAACTAGGCGTGAAAATGTGGAGGCACTTGCAATACAAAAACAATTATTGATTTTAAAGATTTTAAACCAAACGCAACTATTCTTTCTCATTATAGTACTCTTGCTTTATAATGATTAATGATAAAAAATAATATATGATGGTGACTGAAAAAAACTATGCAATGCCTGACCATAAAATTATACAATAACTCATTAAATGTCTGCCTTCTAGGAATAAGTGATCAAAATGTGGATGTTACTTATAAACATAACTAATTACAGTTATTAGTTACAGTTCTCATAAAGCTCCACACTTGCAAGTAACTTAGTAATGTAACTGCACTGGTTAATTCAATCTCATATTTTTTATAGACATTCGTTCTGTTGTCCTTTGCATCCTGCCTTTATCATTTTAGAACAAACATCTTTTCTTATAAATATTCTAAATATATTTAAATAAATGCATGTTTTAAAATAAATCCAAGGGTATACATATGGTTGCATGGATTTAGCTGATACTTTGGATTCATTTGACATCAGTTAATTCTGACTTAACGGTATTAATTTGAATATAGCCTTGAAGGGATCATTGCTAAATGACCTCCTTGGAATAAAGGCAGAAGAAACCATGAATGAACTGCTTAGTGCTTCATTCTATTTTGTTCCCTATTTAGTTTCAGATGTATTAATTTGGCGGTTGTATGTGAAGTCACCTTGCGTGCCATTGGACCCACGCAGGGAGGGGGAGAGAAATCCCCCAGTGGAAAGAGATCGTTTCAAACAGCCAGTCTCAGTTCATGCAATGTATATTCTCAACTTGTTGTTCCTCTAATTTATCAGTATTTCCTCTGAGCTGTTTTAGTTGCTACTGATATGGCATTCTGATTTAATCTGATAGCATCTCGTAGAGGTGGATGAGGTCAGACTTTGCGGTTTACTGAGTGCCTATAGTCTTAAATGTTGAGACCTGTCAGACAATGGATCAGTAGTAGTCCTGGGGAGTGTACCAAAAGGGGATTTCAATCAGACATTCTTGTCAGTTCTGAATAACGTTGATTTAGTCAATGTTTGCAATATAGAATAGCTAGCCAACCCCTGTCGACAGGAAGCAGTGTAACTTCAGGAGTCGCATTGAGAACAATGCCAGATGAGGACTGCCACAACCTCCAAAGTCAAGACTTGAATATACAGGACACACGTGTGGCACACACGCTCATGTGTGCACGTCCCAACATGGGAAACCCCCAGCAGAAACAAAAGAGAGCCCCCATGGGCCTTGTCTAATGAGAGGAGGAATGATGATGGAGTAGGAAAATATCCACGTAGCACATTAGGACTGAAAGATATAAACATTCGTTAAAATAGCTTATTGTTCGGGATCTTTCTTTATAGAGAGTGTCTGTAGATCAGTGCTATGGTTCACTAAAAAGGTACCTAAATCATCATAAACTGGAAGAGTAGTTGATGTAATCCGTGAATGGTTTGTTTTACAAGAAGGTCTGAAGTTATTGTGTCTATAAAACTCACCGCTTTAACTTAGTAATCTATGCCTCAGGAAACAGGTGGATGTAGTTTGTACTGTGTACATAAAGGGTCTCTTAAAAGTCACGTGGTATTAAAATGCTGGTTGGTATTGGCAAATGTACTGAACAAAAGCAACATAATATATTCCTACACAAATACCACATTAGCACTAACATGACACAATGTTTAAAAAATCTAGAAATTTTGAAAACTAAATGATAACATAGGAACAGTATTTTCATATTTTCGACAAAATATACTAATTGTCAAACATTTCTATTTCAAAATGTAGGTTACAGATCCCTATTTACTTCACATCCATTGCATCTGTTGTCACAAATTGTTTGACATATGAACAACCAAAACTCTAAAGAGCAGGCAGTGCCGGGCAGAAGCACAGTGGAAAGTTGGAACCAAGGAAGGAACCCCGGAACCAGGCCCAGAGTGGTTGTCAGTCCTTTTCAGGCCGTACAGGCAGTAGTATGATATTTATATTATATGAACGTATGTAATGATGGTCAGTTCTTTTTCAGGCCGTACAGGCAGTAGTATGATATTTATATTATATGAACGTATGTAATGATGGTCAATTCTTTTACAGGCTGTATAGGCAGTAGTATGATATTTATATTATATGAACATATGTAATGATGGTCAGTTCTTTTACAGGCTGTATAGACAGTAGTATGATATTTATATTATATGAACATATGTAATGATAGTCAGTTCTTTTACAGGCTGTATAGGCAGTAGTAATTTCTATATTGTATTAAGTTAGTAAGGTGAAGGTGTTCAGTCCATTTTAGGCTGCACAGGCAGTCAAAAGATCTTTATATTAAATGAACTGATGATATGGGTGGCAGTCCAAAATGTAAAACACATATTAGGAAATGTCCCAAATAATAAAAGTATTGGAACGTATTAGAAAAAATATTAGAAAATGCAAAGTAACCCTGATTTTAAAAATGAATGGGCACCCATACCATGTTAGCATGATTGTGTTTGTGGGAGAAACACACGACTGGAGCTCTGAGTCCTCAGATTCATTACCCAATAAACCATGTGCTCCCCTGTAGTTTAGATAGGAAGCTGTGCTAGTCAGTCCAACACACGGCATGGCTAAAACAGAAAATGAGACACAGGGAGTGACTACCCAAGCAAAAAGTCTCATAACGTTGCCACAACATCAGTAGAATGTCCCGGAAGCTAATAATTACCGACATAAAGTACAATGATGCACTGTATATAAAATGTGTGTCCAAATTTGTGATAAGTGTCCCATCTTAAATAATACCCTTTTATATAACATTTCAAACATTTAAATGCTAATCAAACAATAATAACATTGTCATTAAATACTATACATGTTCTTATAATTGTTAAAGTTAAGTTCATTGTATGTATATTTAATATACTTTTTCCAGTTGTGTGAATACCAAGCATATGTTTAGCATGTTATGTGTAAAAAAAAGATATATATAAACAACAAATAATCAAATTGTGGTGTTCCATGGGAGATCCTGTTGTCGTATTGTTTTCTTTGACTGTGTGTTTTTGATGTATGTATGTAGGTCTCAGTGTCACTTAGGGTTTAATAGATTTTTTTACATTTTGTATTTCTCCAATTTTAAATGCAAGACCGTAGAAATGCCTATGTAGAAATGCCTGAGACCTTCCCCATTTACATTTTCTCACTGGTCTGCCTATAAGTTTGCATTGACTTGTAATCTCCTTATACTTGCTTTAGACCAGGGGTGTCAAACCAGTTCCTCAGAGGGCCGTGTGTCTGCAGGTTTTAGTTTTTTCCTGTAAATTGGTTCCCAGTTCAGACCTAAACAACCAGGTGAAGGTAGATTTGAAGTCAACAATTATTGACCTAATTAATCAATCAAGTACAAGGTGACAGCGAAAACCTGCAGACACTAATAAAGCTGGGGGAACCAAAGTCTAAATAACAGGTAGCACTTCCAAACTCACATCAGTTTAACTGTTCCTGTCTGCATAATTGTGTGTAATAAACTGTGTGTTTGTTAAGTGGTGTGCATTGTGTGTTGTAGGGTGTGTTGTAAATGTAGTGTGTTTTGGTGTTTGATTTTAGTTCCTGATCCGGTTTGACACCTGTGCTTTAGACTCTCGCAACACTACCAACACCTAGATGTTACAGTTAACCACCCATGACTATCTAATACAAGTAACAGTCAGTAAGGGAAGACCAGGAAGAGTGTTATTGTTTAAATTCAGTCTTGCAACTGTTAGAGGCAGAAACATAAGAAAAACTCTTATAAAATATTGTTTTTGTGTGCCGGTGACAGTGCATTCATTTGCATGACACAAAGAAATAACTATTGACACAATTTCCTCTAACTGAAAATTCCAGTTAGTCCTGATGGTCATCTTATGTGTTAAGGTCATAAGTGGGTATATGCTTACAATATTAGGAAGTGTCATGTCCTGGCTGGGAGCCTCTAGCCTACTCTATGCTTTGGGGCTCGCAGTCAGGGCATGCCACTTGGAGAGGCCTCTAGCCCTCTCTATGCCGCTGTGGGCTCCCCAGTCAGAGCAGCTGTGTTCTGTTGACTTTGATTGGGGAGCCTACTTAGGTTAGGCTATGGCCACACAGTAGGTGTGGTCGATTGTTTGTTTCTCACAACGTCACGGTTTGGCCGTCATTTAATTCCAATTCACTGTGGATACACTTCACGTTCTTTCTATTTAGTTTAGTTCTGTTTGCTGCTCGTTACAGCACCTTTACTTTACGTTTACTGTTCGTGTAGTGTTGTTTTGTGTCATTGGATTAAATTCACCTTTTACTTTCAAAATGTCTGCTTTTGGTTTCGCCACGCACAACAGCCATGACAGGAAGCCACAGACCACAAACACATTTCACTGGCACAGGTTTGTATCCATAGCCATGATGTAATATGTTGCGTGCGGAAGCCCTGTTGTTATGACTGGATACTATGATGTAATACCTCAAGTCAAAGGACATTTTAAATCCTCTAAAGACAACAAAACAGGCATTCACCAAGCTGAGTGTCACACGGTACTCCTTTATATGCTTACACAATTTGAATTTGTCCGTTAGGATTTGGTTAATCAGCCTACAAGTGTTTTTGTTTTTCCTATAAATAAATATAGGGTGGGAAATTCTTTTAATAGACCTTGTAGGTGTATTTATACGTTCTTTTTTAGGATACGTTCTTATTTAGGATTAATCCACAACATATATTAAATGATGTATCCTAATGAAACTTTAATTTTAGTTAAATATCAGACATTGTTTGGTTTTCCAGTCAAAGCAACAAATGAGAAATGCTCAAATAATTTGGATAGCTCTCTAATGAGACTACTGCTTTGTTAGTTCTCTCCCTTCATCTCCCCTGAAACCACAGAAGGCTTGATAGAATAGAGTGCAAGGAAAATAAACACAGCTGTCATCACATGGGCCCCCTAAAACCCTCCCCAAACCCTCCCAATTACTTCCAAATACAACTCGACAGTACATAATCCAACCCACCTTCTCCCCCAGACAGCGCTCTGGGACTGGGAACAAACTAGAAACCCTACATTTCTACAAGCCCAGGTTTGATAAAAGATGAGCATTTGATTTAAGGATAAACATATAATGATGAAATCATAGTCCTATATATCATTTCCATTCATTTCTAGAAGTTCGAGGTCCACACATTTTCACATCCACAACCAAACAGCTCATAGCCGAATAGAGATATCTCTGTATTGATACAATTTTAACTAGGAATTAACCGATGTATCTGCTAATGTAATGTCATACGCCTGAGGAGGATGAGCTGAACAAATAGTTGTTGCCATACATAATGTTAAATACCTGCATATGTACACATACTTGCATTTCAGAACATACACATTTTGAGTAAGACACTTTTACGTATTGATAGTCCATTTTACACCAATATGTTTATATACTGGCAACCTGGTGTGGTGTACATGGTCGAAACGTGTTGCCCAAATTTGGATGTACACAAAGGGAAATTCTGTGCAAATCAGAGAAGAAAAAAGTTAAGGTTAGGTTAGGTTCTTATAGAATACAGTTGTCTAAAGAATGATTAAAGGTAAATGTTCCAAATAACTATGCTATGAATATCATCAAAATACACTATATGGACACCTTATAGGAGCTTGTATGACATCCCATTCGAAAGCCATAGGCATTAATATCGAGTTGGTCCCCACCTATAACAGCTTCCACCCTTCTGGGAAGGCTTTGTACATGATTTTGGAGTGCGTCTGTTGGAATTTCTGCACATTCTTCCAGAAGAGCATTGTTGAGGTCAGACACTGTTTTTAGACAGTGTCTAACAATCTCCGTTCTAGTTCATTCCAAAGTTGTTCGATAAGGTTGATGTCAGGGCTCTGTGCGGGCCAGTCAAGTTCTTCCACACCAAACCTAGTCAACCATACCTTTATGGTTGTTGCTATGTGAAATGTCTTGGTAAGCTGAGTTATAAACATTTGTCTTCAGTGGAACTAAGGGGCCTAGGCCAACCCCAGAAAAACAACCCTTGCATTATTTCTCCTCCACCAAACTTAAAAGTTGGCACAATGCAGTCAGGCAGGAAACATTCTCCTGGCATTTACCAAATCCTGACTTGTCCATCAGACCACTAAATGAAGAAGCATGATTCTTCCCTCCACAGAACATGTTCCCACTGCTCCAGAATTCAGTGGCACCGTGATTTACACCACTCCTTCCGATGCTTGGTGATGTAAGGCTTGCATACAGCTGCTCAACTATAGAAACCCATGCCATGAAGCTCCCGGCGCACAGTTTTAGCGCTGATGTTAATGCCAGAGGAGGTTTGGAACTCAGTAAGCCTCAGCACTCTGGGACCCCGCTCTGTAACTTAATGTGGTCTGTCTAGGAGGGAAGACATTCCACTAAAGTTGGCATCCTATTACAGCGCTTACCACGCTCAAATTCAGTCAGCTCTTTGCATGGCTAGGTGCTTGATTTTATACACCTGTGGCAATGGGATTGAATTAAACTCCCAAATTCAATGATTAATTTATATGACCTAATACTTTTGTCCATATTCTGTACGTACATAAAACCGACTGTCTATGCTTTGCATTTTATTGACTCTGAATACCTAAATTGTATATGAATATTTTGATGCTGGGGATTTTGAATGAAGGATTTTTTTGAAAAAATGTAGGCCAGCTTGAATATTTTTCAGACAGAAATGCTTTTTAATATACTAAAGGCATTTTGGAAGAAATATTTGTTCACTCCTATTGTTATTAATTCTAGCTCTTACTTCATCAAAGTGACCCTGTACGGTTACTTTCACCCATTTAGAGATCCCATGCAGATGAGTACTGGTCCTCAATGTAAGATCTACAGAGATTGATTATTATCATAAACCTATAAGTAGCCAGTCACAAATACATAATGCAACTGTCAAACAAAAATCTCTGTCAAGAAAATAATGCATATCGGTTCACAAACATTTGTTAAAATCCCAAAACAATTACAAAAACAAATTATATTTAGCAAATAATTGTAAGACGTTTTTTTTTGTAAATTTTACAGCATTTATCATCTGCTTTTTACAGATCTGTGAGTGGCCTTACATATTTGTGAGTTGCTCCATGTATTTGTCAGGTCTATACATATTTGTGAGTTGCTCCATGTATTGGTCAGGTCTATACATATCTGTGAGTTACTCCATGTATTGGTCAGGTCTATACATATCTGTGAGTTGCTCCATGTATTGGTCAGGTCTATACATATCTGTGAGTTGCTCCATGTATTGGTCAGGTCTATACATATCTGTGAGTTGCTCCATGTATTTGTCAGGTCTATACATATCTGTGAGTTGCTCCATGTATTGGTCAGGTCTATACATATCTGTGAGTTGCTCCATGTATTGGTCAGGTCTATACATATCTGTGAGTGGCGCTGTATATTTATGTCTCATTTAACGGATCAGTGCATATGAAATCCAGATTAGTTTTGGTTACGCTTAGTCTCCAGAACCCCTATATGTTTAGAAGGTTCATTCCAAATAACACAGCATATAATTACTTGCATAAATAAAGGATTGGGTAGTAAGTATCATTTATGTTTAATAATAATAATTTTTATGTAGCTGATTTGAACATCTCACAGTAATGTGGTGACCTTTATTTTGAACAACTGACAAGGTGAATTTCACGTTTTATAGATAGCTAAGTATTTTTTCTCAATCAAGTCACCTGATAGACAATGTAATCTTGCCTAGGCTGAGATGAGCTGACGATTAAATGTAACATAACTGTATTTGTATGTTCCTGTATTATGAATTTGTATATATTTGTGACTCACTACTTACAAGTTTACAACCTTTTGATAGAAATCTATCTCCATCCTAAAACACGCTTTGTTAAAGTTGAGTACTCTATCCATTTCTAGGGGGATTGATACATGGGGTTCTGTCAGGAATTATTGCGCTGCATGGGATTGCTTTTTTCTCCTAGTAAAATAGCTTTAGTACTCTACCATGGATGTGAGAGCTGGCTTGTCAGTTGGGATTACTTCTGTCTCAGCTGACTTTGATGTGTGGTGACAGCGCTTGACAGTGTTTACACGCTGAGGAACCAAGCCTTCCTCTGTGTTTAGATTGGCTCCTAACTAGGTGTGAGTGCGTGCATGTATGTACGTGAGTATGTTTGTCATTTTTTTAAATTCCATTTTGCACTATGCACACTACTAACTAAAGAATATAGTATTGTTAAAACTCTATCAGTGAAGTAATAACACCCATTGGTCGCACTATGATTCCATCACAGTACATCCAACTTTTGTAGGGGCCAATGTTTGCTTAGGAAGACAGCTGTCTTCAGTAGATCGGTAGATTTATGAATGGTGCAATATAAATACTTCTTCTTCATTGATAAGTCTTCTGCCATAGAGCGTCTGTCTTTTTTCGCAGGACTTATTACATTCTTCTTCATTTGTAGTTTACATTCCTTTGTGTAACCAGATAATGGAATATGTGTCAGGTTGAATGGAACAACCCAAACTGGATTGGCAAGAACAGAGCTTGAGAGACACGCGAAGGCTGTGCAACCTTCAGACACTCGCACGCTAACACGTACATGTTTGCAAACATAGTTTGCAATAAAACTATTACCGCGATGCAAAAGGTGTTTTCTTTACATGCTATGAATTCAAGATTTCTACAGAATAAAAAAATTCTGTTTCATAAATGTTCAAGTTTTTTTTCCCCTGTATGCTATATCAACAGACAATGTTCTTGTGTCTCATGGCTTTTTTGTTTGCCATATTTTTCTCTGTCAAACAGATAATGGTTTATCGAGGTAAGACGAGCTGTCATATGTTGTTGCAGAATGATTCATTACGTGTGGCGACTCTGCCCAGACGACCGTCTGTTGCACGGTCTTCTCACAAACAACAGGAACACAATCAAGGAAGACTGAGCAGAAAAGCTCAGGAAATATGACTTGGAATGTATAAACTCCAATCTAGAGTTTTCATCACCATTTTATTATCTTTCGACCATCACAGACAGTTTCTGTCAGCCAAATGATTGTAATACAGACCGGGAAAGAAAACTGCTGTATGTCTATTACATTTCTTTCATAAAGCCCATTTCATAGCAGTTGAACCTGTTTATACGGATATGCAGTCAAAAACCCAAAGAACAACCAATAAGATGTTGAAACATACCATAGTGGCAAGGAACAAACTCACCATGGAATATTAAGAATCCAAGGGGAAAGTTAAAGGAGAGACCAGACAACATTCTCTAAAACGACGGCAGCTGCCTTAGGAAGTATGGCCTAACATGGACACTGCTACCTTATCATTGGCCTCCACATATGAACCATTATGATTACAGGTAACTTGTTTCAATACTAAACTGAATGTTAAAGGATCATTGGTCAGGCTGAAAAAAGAATGTGTAGAATGTAATACACAAGCATGGATTTGGACAAGAGTACAAAATCATATTGAAGTGTTTTGGATTTCCCACTGAGCTCAGTTGACTCAGAAAGAGATTGGCCAACAATCACTGTGATTGATCAACAGAGTTCAGTGGGTCTTGTCGTTGTACCTAATACATTTCCAGGGCCTTTGTTAAAGCTAAACAACTGCACATGGAGAATGTTAGTTGTATGTTAACCAGCAGTAATGCTTGTTGCCTACACCAGGTTATATTTGCATTGAGCAACCCTTGTGCAGGTTGCAGTTGATAAAGAAAGCAGCACACATTACAGTAAAGGCATGTTCTCACTGCACCTAAGCCCAGGGCTAACAGCCTTCTTAGTCCTATGCTAAGGGAAATGTTGTACTAGGTTAAAATACTATAAACATATAAAACATATTCAAGTGGGCAAGTAATTCACATATTTGGAATTCATTATGGTCAGCCCTGGTTTAACAAACTTTTGTGTAGATACCTGCTAAGGTAGTCCAGTGCCAGTCTTAGCCTGGGTTGGGATATCCCGGGGTTAAGAACAAAGCAGTGAGGAGGCCTATAAATGTTTGACTTCAGACCTAATAATCTGTGTTCTGTATTAACATATCATGGTCTCATGTTTAAAATATCTAACTCAAAGGAGATTTCTGAATAATCAAGCTCAATGGAGATTTCTAATGAGCTGATATTTTAGTCAAGGACTATGCCTAATCTGTTTCAGCAAAACTGGCTCTTTGTCATCAGTAGTCTCCACTTCCTTCCACTCTTGTTCAATTCTAATATGGGGGATTATAGGGAAAGGAGTGGTGGGTTACAGATAAGAGACACATACTCACTGATTTGTCAGCTCTAACTGCTCCCGCAACACCACTAAAACATCCAATATAGGGATGTCGGCCAACTTAGGTTATAGCTGGTTAACACACATTTTCGGAAGGTCTGATTAACTTGATACTTGGACATCTATGCCGGTCGGCAGTTCAATAACTTCTTCACAGGACCTGCTTTACAAATACATCATTCAATTGAGTTTGAAGAGCCAAAAGAAATAGTCTCACCAAACCCTTAGAGGAAATAGTTTTATGCATATAAAGACTCAAGGACTCTTCATCTTTCCTGCGTTTTGGGTGAGTGGAAATATTTGGAGAACAAATACTTGCCAGCAGCACAAACAGTGGCCAGTTACCACAACACAAGACAGAAACACCTGTCTGTCTGCAATAAGCCCATGCAGAGGATAGCCTTTGCTTCCTAGACTTTCCTTTACAACGTCTTTGTTGACTTCTCCCATGGCATACAGTGGGGCAAAAAAGTATTTAGTCAGCCACCAATTGTGCAAGTTCTCCCACTGAAAAAGATGAGAGAGGCATGTAATTTTCATCACAGGTACACTTCAACTATGACAGACAAAATAGGAAAAGAAAATCCAGAAAATCACATTGTAGGATTATTTATGAATTTATTTGCAAATTATGGTGGAAAATAAGTATTTGGTCACCTACAAACAAGCAAGATTTCTGGCTCTTACAGACCTGTAACTTCTTCTTTAAGAGGCTCCTCTGTCCACTCGTTACCTGTATTAATGGCACCTGTTTGAACTTGTTATCAGTATAAAAGACACCTGTCCACAACCTCAAACAGTCACATTCCAAACTCCACTATGGCCAAGACCAAAGAGCTGTCAAAGGACACCAGAAACAAAATTGTAGACCTGCACCAGGCTGGGAAATGGAAGACATACAAGACCACTGATAATCTCCCTCGATCTGGGGCTCCACGCAAGATCTCACCCTGTGGGGTCAAAATGATCACAAGAACGGTGAGCAAAAATCCCAGAACCACACAGGGGGACCTAGTAAATGACTTGCAGAGAGCTGGGACCAAAGTAACAAAGTCTACCATGAGTAACACACTATGCCGCCAGGGACTCAAATCCTGCAGTGCCAGACGTGTCCGCCTGCTGAAGCCAGTACATGTCCAGGCCCGTCTGAAGTTCGCTAGAGAGCATTTGGATGATCCAGAAGAAGATTGGGAGAATGTCATATGGTCAGATGAAACCAAAATAGAACTTTTTGGTAAAAACTCAACTCATCGTGTTTGGAGGACAAAGAATGATGAGTTGCATCCAAAGAACACCATACCTACTGTGAAGCATGGGGGTGGAAACATCATGCTTTGGGGCTGTTTTTCTGCAAAGGGACCAGGACGACTGCTCCGTGTAAAGGACAGAATGAATGGGGCCATGTATCGTGAGATTTTGAGTGAAAACAATCCTTCCATCAGCTAGGGCATTGAAGATGAAACATGGCTGGGTCTTTCAGCATGACAATGATCCCAAACACACCGCCCGGGCAACGAAGGAGTGGCTTCGTAAGAAGCATTTCAGGGTCCTGGAGTGCCCTAGCCAGTCTCCAGATCTCAACCCCATAGAAAATCTTTGGATGAGTTGAAAGTCCGTGTTGCCCAGAAACAGCCCCAAAATATCACTGCTCTAGAGGAGATCTGCATGGAGGAATGGGCCAAAATACCAGCAACAGTGTGTGACAACCTTGTGAAGACTTACAGAAAACGTTTGACCTCTGTCATTGCCATTAAAGGGTATACAACAAAGTATTGAGATACACTTTTGTTATTGACCAAATACTTATTTTCTTATTTTCATTTTGTCTGTCATAGTTGAAGTGTACATATGATGAGAATTATAAGCCTCTCTCATCTTTTTCAATGGGAGAACATGCACAATTGGTGGCTGACTAAATACTTTTTTGCCCCACTGTATATTGTGTTTAGATCACAGCTGACCGTAATCCTGTCAAAGTCTTTGTTCTAAAACTTAGTTTGTGCTGTTTTATCGTCTATAATCTTTTTGGATTTCGCTATTTCAGTGAGATTAAAAGAGATCCTCTGTCCCAACACACTTGGAAATCTTACTTAAGCATTTGGTAATTACCAAATGACCGAGGTGGGATTGACAGTTTTCTTATTGTGGAGCATAAACCCTGAACATTCCTTTCCCACCTTTCCAAGGAGTGTGCTGAATATAATACTTCACAACAGGATGGTGGCTGGTCTTTGTTGTTATTTGTTTGCTCGTTGCTAATATATGTCAACATCCACCCCCATTGGAAAGTCATTTTTATTAATGTGAGAGAGAGTCTAACTAAATTAAAGTCCAATAAAAGAAAAACGGCTATAGAAAAGGCATTGGATTTTACAACTGCTTTAAATTTAGATTTACTTTTTAATATAAAATGGCTATGGGCTGTTCTGATGCCAGGTATAGTTTTCTGGATACAGCCCTAATGCCCTTATATCACAAACGCCAAAGGTTTCTTGCATTAATAAACAGATTACAAACATAATAAAAATGGTCAATTTGTCATAAATGTGATGCATTGTCAGTTATAAACCAGTGGTTTTAATCCAAGGAGATGATTGGCATATTACACTGTAATTCACAGCTGTGCCATCTTTTTTCTTTTTGCTGCTGTTATTGTGTTGGCAACTGGTTTGCAATAACAATCAGGCATCTCGGGAGTTTGTGGTATATGGCCCAAATACTATTGCTTTATCCAGAATTTCTTTGATGCTTGTGTCTATAAACCGCATACCTAATCCCATCATGCCTCATTGGTTTAATATACCTTGTTTGTGTCTTTCACCATTTATGTTTACAACAACCCGGTTCATTATTGCCATTTCAAAAACTATTCTTGAAGAGAAACAATTTAGCCCCTTTTCACCTAACATTTTGTTTTAGCATATTTTCACATTATGTGCCTGCATCTCTGAGGCGATGTCCGAAACAATAATTGGTTCTATTTATAGGCATTTATGCATACTGGGCGTAGCCGATGCACTGTCTGTCCTATCCTGGGAAAATACCAGCTGACATTCAATGGAGCTTGACTTAAATCTGTCAGAAGATATGCTGGGCTGCTATTCATCACAAACAACTCTCATGTTCACCCAGATAATCAAAATGTCTATATAGAAAGAATAAAGGGGAGTGCAATTCAAAACATAACTTTCCATTTTCTAAATGATATCTTTGTATTTAGAATACATATGGAATGGAAATATAGTTTTAAGTCGAGTATTCTAAACCCACACAATAAAAGTATTTGATATGAGGATTATTCTAAAAGAAAAAATACATTTCATTTTGGGGGGTGATTTTCCATCCGGAATATCCATTCATTGCGCAACACTAGTTAGTCACTGCACAAATACAAAATAGCATGTTTTTTTAACTATATGCATATAAACACAAATCCCACGTTATCCCACTCTTTATGAAACTACGCAGGATTGGTCCCTGGATACGAGACATGATGCTGAAGGAAGGGCTGACAGAATGCCTGTAGGGGGCAATCTTTTTTCTAGCGTAAGGATATCCATATGTCCCAGGGAAGGGTTTGGGGACATTGTGCTGATGTTTAAGTGGTAACTCAAAGATAACACTGGCAGTTATTGTAAGCAGGGTTTCCAGGCTGGCTTTATTTAAACACCTGTTATTGTAATACCCAGATTTCAATTGTCAATAAGTAAAAAGGACTGAGCATGTTTTTGTTACCTTGTGTTTGGGACAAAGTGGAAAAACACACTAAACACTAAACGCCATCCTGGTGCCATTTAGTCTGTCTGTTTTATCAAACAATAAGCTTCCTGGTATTTGGTTTAGCTGCGTGACGAAAAAAAAAAGGAAAGATGTCCTGAATTTGTTTTCAGGTATCCAGTATCATTTCAAATCAAGTTTCCTTCACACGCAACAATAATGTGCCAACCATTTGGAAACTGTATTTTTAGTGTGTGCATTGGTAGTGAGTACGTGCCTGTCAGGGGAGGTT
This sequence comes from Novumbra hubbsi, assembly GCA_016801125.1. NCBI lineage: Eukaryota > Metazoa > Chordata > Actinopteri > Esociformes > Umbridae > Novumbra > Novumbra hubbsi. The sequence goes on from JACXGK010000535.1 coordinate 20,852, forward strand.
GGAATAAGCAACAAAGGTCCTAGACAACCAGGGTGGGTCACATCTTAATTAAAAATAGGATATGATTAGACATTGTTGGGTTTTGTTTTGGTCATAAAGGCAATAGGAACATTTGGGTGGTTCACACACTTTTGTGAACGATCTAGAGGTCTTGTATGATAAATGTTACCTAATTTTACAATCAATTCCTTCCATTAATAGATAATAATGTTGACCTTTTCACAGCTAAGTACGTAGAGTATTGAGAGGAAAGCTGTTAGTTGTTCTACAAAAGTATACAGTATTTGTTTCTAATTCTGCAAAACACCAACTTTATAATGAGGAAGTGCACAGAAATACAATTTGGTATAATTATTGCAAATATATATTCTTTGAAATTTGTATACTTTATAGACACTGAGAAAACATAGAAGACAGAGATTTTGCTGAAAGACCAGTGTGGTGGACTAAAACATGCAGCATCTGTACAATTGCACTAGAAGTTGTCACGGTTGTAGTGTGCGGTGGAACCAAAAGCAGTAAATGAAGTAAAGGTGAGTTTAATCCACAAACAGACAGAGACAAACTAACACGAACTGTAAACGTAAAGAAAAAGTGCTGTGCATACACAGCAAACAGAACTGAACTAAATACAAGAAACGTGTAGCGTATTCACTGAAATATGGAATTAAACAATGGACAAACCGTGAAGCTGTGTAACACAAACAATAGACCACACCGAGTGTGGCTGTAGCCTAGCCTAAGTAGGCTCCCCAATCAGAGGCAACTGAATGCAGCTGCTCTGACTGGGGAGTCCACAATGGCATAGAGAGGGCTAGAGGCCTCTCTAGCCGGCATGCCCTGAAATGGCCAGGGGCCCGCAGCCAGGGCATGACAGAAGCAGAGAACTAGATTGCTTGCAGATACTGTGTGGATTGGCCAGCCTAACATCTGTGATTGTAGTGTCTAAAAGTAAGATTATTATAATTTTTCGAACAGAAGTCAAAAAGGTTAGATCATTAGAATAATATCCTTATTGGAAAGGGGGCTTGCTAATCCCTGTGAACTTTCATAAACTTGTATGTTCATAACGTTTATTATTACCTTTTAGCTTTATTATGTGTAACCTAATAAACTGCGTGTTTTTTACTAATTGTAGCAGAAGAATATATTATTTCCTAAAATCCTAACATGAAACTGTGGGAGAACCTCAAGGAAAAATGTCATAGCTTATTGTAAAGAACGATTATTACTTGTTACTCAAACCAACAACCTACCCACTCAAAAATCTGCGCCTCCAGGTTTTAGGTGATACTGTAGTGTACATACAGCAAAAAGAAAAGTGAACACAGAACAATCCTTCGGGTTGAGACCTTTCCACATATGCTTTGTTTTCCCCCTTTAAGAACTGACCCATTTTATGTTTATGTTTAACAGAAACATATGATTAACTGTATCAAATGGCTTTTGGAGATACAGAATTTACTATCTTCAAGGGCCAGGTACTTTTGATAAAAATGTAATTAGTTGTAAAATAGCTATTACTATTTTGACTATCATGCTAGTCAATCCTCAGACCTGTCATCAGGCCTTACCCCAGTGCAGTGGGCCCATGTGGCCAGTGTGTAGGCAGTTCCTGGATGACGAAGGGATCAATGCCATTGACTGTTGGCCCTTACATTACCCAGACCTGGACATCATCCGCCTTCTCATCAGGAGCATGCCCAGACGTTGTCGGGAGTGAATACAGGCATGCGGGGGCCATACACACTACTGAGTTACATTATGAGTTGCCGTGATTTAATTCACGCAAGTTGAAACAGCTTTTGATTTTTGATTTCAATTGTTTACTTTCTGGTTTGAATCCAGCCCTCAATCCAGTTCCCTTAATTATATGTGTGCTGTGTCTATACAGGAAAGCAGACATTTTCAACTATTTTGTAATTCCATGCTTTAATTTCTAAGAAGAAATTTCTAAGAAACTCATTTAGCTGTACTCCAGGGCTAACTGAGTGCTGTACTCAGTAGGTCTTCCAGGATCTACTATTTTGAGATGCAGCCGGGGGTGACTAAGCCTAACAATAACCTGTGCCCTAAACATATTGTTTCCATCCATGTCCGTAACTGAGTCACTCACGTACAGTGATTTTCATTATTAGCTCACCTTTATATTGTTCATGTAGGCAGAATCCAAAACAATTACTCACGCTTCTTAACTGATGGAAATAATGCCCAATACAACCGAATCTTGGGGGAAACAATTGCCTTATACATAACTAGACTTACTGGCTTATTATGTGACAAACAGTCAGGTGATTGCACTATTCCAGAACTGGAAAGAGGGCCTCTTTGTTTTGACCTTTTCCTCTGTCATGCTGACAACAATGGTTCCCTGGAGGACTTTCTCAGGTTTGGAGGCCCTGTTCCCATCAGTCAGGGAAGATAATGGAACGATGAGCCTCAACCTGGTTTGGAGACCTTGTCAGACCTTATCAGGGATGTTAGGGCCCGCCCAGGTCTCCGGGCCATGAAAAAGACCCCAAAAGACCCTGCAAAGTGCCAGTGGGAAGATAATAGAGGCACTCCCAAGACCTGCTGATTCTCTCTCTCTTATTTAATATAGTGTTGGAAGTAGCAAGGTTAGATTTCATTTTGTGCTTCTAAAAGGAAAGTCAGCATTAATTGTGTTCTTATTTACAATGTTATATGGATAATATCTGATATTGTTATGTCAGCCTTACCTCAGGTTACTTTTTATCATAAAAGTAGGCTACTTTTTTGATATGTTGTTACATTTTTGAACCCCACTGTACTTGTAGAATCATGGTTACTTAATTCAGTTGATCTCAGTTATGTAATGACATAAGCCTTCACCGCAAAATGTTGAATTGCTTGCAGACATTTTCCCCACTGCTGTGTAAGGAAACCTGCAATATATTCCCTGCATGGATTGCTACTCATTTAAAAAAATTAATAATACGAGCCATTGTGCATGATTGCTTTATGTACATAGTTGTCATGGAGTCTTTCCAGCTCTCTAATTCAATTTGGGATTGTAGTCGGATTTTGGAAGGAGGCACATATCCAGTGACTGGCCACAGAGAATTGGAAGCTCTCAGTAATTATGCCTGACAGCTAATGTCCAGCCCTTTCACTATTTGCTGTGTGTATGGGGGGGGGGAATCTCTGGCTATGTGTACATGTTGGGACATGTCCCAGAAATACACCGACCAGCTAGAAACATTATGACCACCTGCCTAATATTGTGTAGGTCCCCTTTTTGCCGCCAAAACAGCCTTGACCCATCGAGGCATGGACTCCACTAGACCTCTGAAGGTGTGTTGTGTTATCTGGCATCAAGACTTTAGCAGCAGATCCTTTAAATCCTGTAAGTTGTGAAGTGGGGCCTCTTGACTGGATTGAGATCTGGGGAATTTGGGGCCCTAAAAAACATTCCTATATCATTTTTGCTTTGCGGCAGGGAGCATTATCCTGGTAAAAGAGGCCAATGCAATCAGGGTATACTGTTTCCTTTAAAGAGTGTACATGGTGTGCAACAATGCTTAGGAAGGTGTTTTTGTCAAAGTAACATCCACATGAATGGCAGGATCCAAGGTTTCCCAGCAGAACATCGCCCAAAGCATCACAATGCCTTCGCCGGCTTAACTTTTTCCCATAGGGCATCCTGGTGCCATGTGTTCTCCAGGTAATCAACACATGATGTAAAAGAAAACGTGATTCAATTCATCAGACCACCTTCCACCATTGCTTCGTGGTCCGGTTCACGTGCACATTGTAGGCACTTTCGGGAGTTGGGTCAGCATGGGCCCCCTGACTGGTCTGCGGCTACGCAGCCCCATATGCAACGAAATACGATTCACTGTGTGTTCAAATACCTTTATATCAGAACCAGCACTTTTTCAGCAATTTGAGCTACAGTCTCTTGGATCGGACCACATGGGCCAGTCTTTGCTCCCCACGTGCATCAAAGAGCCTTGGCCACCCATGACCATGTCGCTTTTCCTTCCTTGGACCACCGCTTTTTCTTCCTTGGACTACTTTTGATAGATACTGAATACTGCAGATCGGCAACACCCCACAAGAGCTGCAGTTTTGGAGAAGCTCTGACCCAGTAACCTAGCCACAACAATTTGGCCCTTGTCAAAGTCACTCAGATCCTTATGCTTGCCCATTTTTCCCGTTTCTACACATTAACTTTCAAGACAAAATGTTCACTTGCTGCCTAATATATCCCACCCACTGACAGGTGCCATGATGACAATATTATCAGTGTTATTAGTTTCACCTGTCAGTGGTCATAATGTTATGGCTGATTGGTAAACAGTAATAAACATAGAAAGACAGCACCAACAATGATTTTCGTCAGGTCCTTACCAAGGGAAATTGATTATTTATAAACAATTTTTGGCATAGGTTTTAGGAAAACATTGGGTATCATGCTAGAATTGGGTTTACGTTTATGTTTAGATGATCGGTGTTAGGAGGTTATTAAAGTTAGGTTAAGGTTAGGGTAAAGGTTAGATTTAGGTCTAAGGAATAAGGAACATGGATTTGGGGGTTAAAGTCAGGTCATATTATAGAAATACAATGTGTGTGTGTCAGTATTGACTTTTACTGTTTCAAAACTACTGGCTCCTGTCAGAGTCTTGTTTTACTGTATATCTCTCATTTCGCTGGCAGTTCAGCAGTAACAAAATAATATGTTGCTAGTATTAGCTCATGTCACTCAGATGAATGGAAACTGAACTAATACTGGTTGAGGAAGTTGATCACACTCGGCTATGAATCAGAGATTATGGGAATAGTTCATTGCGATTACAACATTGCTATTGCAACAACCAGAACACTTGACGTGGGTCATGTCTTGAAGAGGACTTTTCCTTCTTAAATGACATAAGCTTTGATTTCGAAAGCAATTCAACAACTTACTGTACACTTCAAGCAGCCATTCCAGACATTGCTTTCATACGTTTCTCCTCCACTACCACGTCAAAAAGAGTTATGCATTGAAACAACTTGATCCAATCACAGTGTGAGCAATAGTAATGAAGCTTTTCTTCCCAATCCTTGAGCGGGATACTATAGAAATGTTCATTGTAAACCGGCCCCAGACATAGTACAGGTGGGGAGTTTTATATTTACACATAAACAGAGGGACGGGAATTGTCTTTTTATCTACGTGCCTTGGCCTAGCAGTTGTCACATGATACTGTTGGAATGCTTCGAAACCCAACAAAATGAAATAAGAATAAAAGCCTAGCATTAGCATACAATATGTGACCCTTGATACTCTGCTTGTGTTCTGTGCTTTGTGCGCAGACTAATAAAATTGACTGTCTCTGATGCCCCGTTTATACTTCCGGACAGGGCTTTGAACTTGAGCCCAGACTGAAGCGATTTAGTGCCCAAAAGCTTGGTAAACGCAATGAAATTGCAGCGCGGTGCGAATAATTGTCTTGTGGGAACCAGCGGTGTTCAAAAATCTCCACGGCTCCACTCGGCACCAAACAAGCAAAAGCAATTTCGTAACACGGCCTGAGAAACGTAGAGTTAGCCTAAGATATGCCTCGTATTTTGTCAGGAAAGAATATGCTTAGATTTTCAAGTGGAGACCAATACACTGGTGTTGAAATTCACACACTAGCCCCACAAGAACTCCCGAGAGAGACCCTCAAAAACACGTAGTCTACAATATCCCAATCTAGTCAGAGGTCCATTTACCTCTTTAACTAACACATAATGTCTTCTGTGAGTCTGTTCCTAAGTCCCAGCTGCTGGAGTTAACCCTTGAGTGTACATAATGCATGACAAAACATGATTTTGAATGAGCGTATTATTTTAAATATTCTGTAGTGTACTGTACTACCAGCTTAACCCAAACTCTGAATGTATTCAACCCAACCACCTCAACCAATTAAGAGGCAGAACTAAAACAAGTGTGTTCTATCCATCTCCAAAGCCTGGTTTTCCCAAGAAGCTATTATGTCCCTCGCACAGAACCCCTTTGATTATTCTCTCCATCCTGTAATGCATATTATCCATTGAAACCTCATCTTCTTATATACCTCACCTGACCCATCCCCTCAAAGAACCCTTTGCAGTCTACCTCTTACTTAAGTCCAGAGTCTGACGGTGGGTGTACAAGGTTGTCTTTTGTTTGGCTCCGTTTAGAAGGATCTGCTTCTCATCAGTTGACCCACCAAGCCCCCAAACATGACAGATGTGCGCACACAGACACGACTAGTATACATTTGTTAACATTGACGATTTGCTGCCGTAGTCATTGGTCCCGATTTTGATGTATATTTTCTGACCGAAAACCAGGTTATGTCTGATCATCTTAAGTTTGAAACATATCAATGGTTCCTCACAGAGCCGGTGAAAACGACTAAATCCATGCATTTCAAGTTATTTTTAAATATTTTAAAGCAAACAGCAAAGAGCCTTGAACATGCCAAAGCGGTTTGAATGACTCCAAATTTAAGATTTTGATAGAATGTAACATTACTAAGTACTTTTCACCATTCACCTATTACTCAAATATATATTTTCTTTGGATTTCTAATTCCTATTTTTATCACAAATACATGGGCAGATTAGCACGTTTTACAAAGAAAACAAATTTCACTTGGTTTTTGGCAGGCCATGGGTCCTCGGTGATCGGGGCTCTTGTTTGTGTGAAACTGCAGGTTGCCTGACTCCCTCCGTTCCCAAGACAGATGAAATTAGCTGCAGAAGTGCCTGTGGGATTTACCTATATGCCATACTTTACCCAGAGCATGGTGAACTCTCACATGCGTGTGACCAGTGTCAGGAACAGACTTTTGTGTTGAGGACCTTGACAACATGAGGAAGCATACACAGATCTTTTGTTTATTGGCTAAACACAAAGTACATTTAAGTAATTTTTTATTACAGATTCCAATAAACATTGTTGGGCATTGGAACTTATCAGAGCTATAGATGCATGACACCGGATAATAGCATGTAAAATATCTTCCTTGCGTTTAAAGACATGCATAAACAAGTAGCCTCATGTAATCAGCCTGTGGGCTTGAAAGTTAGTTCACCTCACCCGCAGTCTCTCTGCCTGTATACAGTGCATCCGGAATGTATTCAAAGAGCTTCACTTTTTCCACATTTTGTTATGTTACAGCCACATTCCTAAATGGCTTAAATTATTTTTTCCTCATAATTCTACACACAATACCTAACATGAAAATGTTTTGCAAATCTATTGAAAATAAAGAATTCTCTGGTCTGATAAAACAAAGATTGAACTATTTGGCATGAATGCCAAGCGCAGTGTCTGGAGGAAACCAGGCACCGCTCCTCACCTGGCCAATATCATCCCTACAGTGAAACATGGTGGTGCCAGCATCATGTTGATAGGATATTTTTCAGCGGAAGGAACTGGGAGACTAGTCAGGATGGGAGGAAAGAAGAATGCAGCAATGTACAGAGACATCCTAGATGGAAACCTGCTCCAGAGCGCTATGGACCTCAGACTGGGGGTGAATGTTCATCTTCCAACAGGACAACCACCCTAAGCACGCAACCAAGATAACAAAGGAATGGTTTACGGACAACTCTGTGAATGTCCCTGAGTAGACCAGCCAGCGCCCAGACTTGAACCCAATTGAACATCTGAAAATGGCTGTGCACCGACGCTCTCCAACCCACCTGATGGAGATTAAGAGGTCCTGTAAAAAATTATGGGAGAAACTGCCCAAATTAATGTGTGCCAAGCTTGTAGCATCATACAAAAAAACTTGGCTGTAATTGCTGCCAAAGGTGCTTCAATTAAGTTTTGAGCAAAGGCTGTGAGTGTTCATGTTTATATTTCCGTTCGTAATTAAAATATACAACACTTTGTCATTATGGGGTATTGTGTGTAGAAGTTTGAAGATTTTTTTTATTGAATCCATTTTGGAATAAGCCTGTAACATAACAAAATGTGGAAAAAGTGAAGCGCTGTGAATAATTTCCTGATGCACTGTAACTATTCTTTTTCTGCGTACCCCTAATTTGTGGGGTAACAACCAGATTTGTATTCCTTTTGTTTCTGTCCATTTTGCATTCACTGCTCCCCTAAACAAATGGAAACAACCCAAGAATGACCATTATTTCCAAAGAAATTCATAGAGGATGTGTAAAAAGATGTTTCAATGTTTCATGTTGTTCGGTCATTGGTGATTTATGCTGGGTGTTTTGTAGACGCACTTTGTGACAACCGCTGATGTAAAAATACATTATAAATACATAAAAATAATGATATATAATATATAAATGTATTTATGAGGAATATAGTTACGATTTTCATTATATAATAATGAAAATCGTAACATTCTAAAAAATATAGATAATATCTCTGCCTTTTAAAACAATTTGTAAAACTCTCAAGGACCCAAATTAGAATGTCTAGGTCTGCAGACGCACATGAATCCTGCTATCTTTCAGGCTAGGTTCCTTGAAGCTTTTTTCTACCAATTATCTAAGAGTCCTCCTTGCAATATCTAGGGAACTAGCTTGCTTTCCTCTGTCAGACGAAAGGATCAGTGTGGAAAAATATAGACCGAGGTCCAGGTTTTATCTTAATGTTCTGGATAGGATGTAGTGTAAGACAGACAAGGTAGAATTATCCGTTTAGGAAAGGGGTGTGGCCAGCAGAGATATGAGATAGCGTGTGACTGTTTAACCACCCACATAGATTAAAGGACAAAGATGGTGTCTGTCTGCAAAGCAAGTAGACAAAGAAAACATCTACCATGATTCCTTTAGATGCCTGTCGTTTCTTAGAACTCATATTTAGAAGTCTTGTTAAAAGTTGTACATTTTTTTGTTGTCAGTTTTTTTATTTTCATATTCAAACCTTCCCAGTTTCTGTATCTACGGTTTATTTTTCTGATAGTGTGTTGAGAACTGTTTTTGAGTTCATTGGCAGTGGTTGTTTGTACTGCTTGGTGGGGGTTTGACACACCATTTCCTCAAGTATAATTTTTATTTATTTGTTAGCTCAAGGAAATTGGCATAAGAGGAACTGTTACACAAAGGCAAACGTGTGATCTCACGTGAGAAATGTGTGTGGGAATGTCTGATTGGTATGGGAAGAGTAGGCATCACACATTGTAGCGTGTGAACTTTTGGCACCTGTCCAGGTGTGAAAGTATGTGGAGCAGATAGGACGTGGTTACATAATGGTTTTTTAGGAGAGAGGGGGGGGGGGGCAGAAAGCAAGGGGCATTATAAAGCCATAAAACTCCCTTATGTTGAGTTGGAGTGGAGATTAATGTAACAACATGATTGTTCTTCCTGTGAGGAGAAGTCTGGGACATGTTCTATGAGCTTCACGTGCAAACCTAATACCCCTCTGTATTTTACTAGCAGAGTATCGATTGCAGCTGTGAATCGATGAACGCATACGAATGTTTGTCATCCATTAGCTAAATAGGTTAGAAAACGTTCAATAATCCCATCCTGTATATTTATTTGCTACAAAGTTGCAACACATTGTTTGTCTAGACTGGAAACATGATATTGTCATACGGTAGATGTGCACTATGAAGAGAGAAGACTGAGGAGAAAAACATATCATTGTAATAAGCAAAGTGGTCATCAGAAAAACTTGGCCTGGTCTGACAAATCTTGTTTTGTGCTGCAACATGCAAAGGGTAGGGAAAGAATTTGGGATGAGTCCATGGATCTACCCGGCCTTGTCTCAAAGGTACAGAATGGTTGTGGTGGTTTAATAGTGCATGGAATGTTTTCTTGGCAAACATTAGTTAATTTAATACCAACTGAGGATCCTTTGAATGCCACAGCGTACCTAAGCATTGTTCCTAACCATGTGCACCCCTCTATGGCCATAGTGCATCCATTTTCAGCAGGACAATAGCATGCATCATCTCAAAGTGGTTCCACGGATGCACAGTCCCCAGATCCTATGCACCTTTAGAAAAAGGTTAGGAAAAGGTTGAGCCAAAGGATTGCAGCATGAATATAAGGCAGAAATGTCTGCAAGGGCCGCGTGATGATATTGATGCTTCTAGCCCTTTGTTGAATCTATACCATAATGAATTGAAGACCCACCCAATCCTAGATAAGTGCACCTAATAAAGTTGCCGCGGACTGTAAATGTTAGAAATAACGTAATGCATGTAAGTATGTTCAGTTTAATTCTGAGTAAATAGCTAGTATGGGGATTTGATGATAACGGAAATTCGTATGGATCACATTTAGCACGTTTGTCTGAATGTAACGTTGTTTGTGGTATGTTAACGCATTCTAGTGGGCAAAACCTGAATATTTATCTTTGAAACCTACTGCTCCCATAATGCATTTCTTAATTGCCAACGCCACGTTTCCGCATGGAAGGCATATACCTACATCTACTGTAGTAGCTTACCGTTTAGTGGATCCTTCTAATTTACTAAAACTATATTTTAATATATGCGTCACCTGTTCATCTAGGCTGCTGCGATGGACTTTAGGGGTATTAAGGCGATATTACTTGACTTGGACAACACGCTAATTGATACAGCGGGTGCTGGTACAGTAGCCATTCAAAACGTGAGTTGCCCGTTTCAGTACGTTATTTTTATGCAAAAAACAACTATTGTACTTTGATATATTCAGAAAATGGAGTATCCGAGATAATACAATTCATGTCCCTGTTTATTTGCAGGCTGTTATAAATGTTGATATCACCATTTTGCTCTTTGCCAGGTCACTGAGCTGTTGAAGTCAAATTTAGGCGACAAACACAACATCGGTGATATTTGTGACTGCTTCAAGCGAAAGCTCTTTGACGAGTCTTTCGCCCCGACTTCTGGGAGGACAATAGACGAGGTGCGGATCGGTCATTGGGAAGAGAGCATCCACGAGGTTATGGCTGAAGGTGCCGGCCCCAGCCTTGCCAGCGAGTGCTACTACCTGTGGAAAAACACTCGCCTTAAGCTCCTAAACATAACGGCGCCAGTACTCACAATGCTCAAACAGTTAAGGAAAAAACAAAAACTGCTGCTGCTGACTAATGGAGAGACCCAGACTCAGAGGGAGAAGTTGGTTGCCGTGGGGTGTGAGGGGCTGTTTGATGCAGTGGTGGTGGGGGGAGAGCATGCAGAAGAAAAGCCTGCTCTGTCCATTTTCACCCACTGCTTTGGCCTCTTGGGGGTGCAGGCTATGGACTGTGTCATGGTAGGAGACTCCCTGGGCACCGACATTGCAGGGGGGGCTAATGCAGGAGTTAGAGCCACGGTGTGGATCAATAACGCAGGGGTTCCACCTGAGGGTGGGACCAAACCAGACTACACAATTCCCTCTGTGCTGGACTTACCAGAGGTGCTGGCCAAATTGGATGAAGCTGCTGACAAGTAATTCTACAGGGAGCAATGTCAGAACAAGTGAAAATTATCCTTTTCCAGAGACCTGTGCACATGAGTTTCCCGTAAAAAGGGATTCTGAAAATTAAACCAACATCAATGTGTTTGTACAGTGTAAGCATTGTATGTATGGGTTTAATAAGTTCAAAACAGCATTTGAGTGTTTTCACATTGTCAAATAATCTCAGACTGGAACAAATACCTGGGTAACCATTGTGCTCTAATTTTTGATTATTGTAGAGACACTGAAACATTGCTTTTAGGTGTGAATGTATCCAGGCCATGATAATTGATTGTTAACATACCAAATTATTGCCTATTGCATTGTATTATGCATACTCTCGATTGTAGTGAAACTTATTTACATCTGGCATTTTATGTAGTTGGGGCAGGTGTGTGTGTGTATATAAATAAGTATATGTCCTAAAAAGACATTGAACCCAATGTTTTAAAGTTGATGGTTAAAAACAACTGAAATAATATTGATTGTCATTCCGAAGTGTAAAGTCATTGTGAATGACAAAACATTTTATTAACTAGAAGAAACATGAATCATGTAGTCTGCTCAAAGCACACAGTTACAGTTAAGAGTGAAATTCTCAAAAAATGCAAACTGACTGATTTAATAAACCCTCTTTTTGTTTGACACATATACTGTACAAAATGTTTGCTAAAATACCTAAACATTTTAGGAATATTCCAACTATCCCTTATTACTGCATCAGTTCTTATTGTAGGTAGAGAACATTCTGGGTAATGAGCAAAAAGTTTTAGGAACATAGCCGTTCTGATGATAGCTTCGGGTTATTGTGGAAACTTCAGTATCGTTTTTGTTCAAACAGAAAACAATATTTACTAGATAAGTGACAAAAATTCATTTGAGAAAGGAAGCTGTTCATACAATGCGACATAGTAACAAGCCCTAATTCCTGTACAAGTGGACCGCTCCCAGTCACGCATGGAGTCCCCGTGCTCACTGTCTGGCTGCGCGCGCAAGGGACAGTAGACCGGACGAACCTCACTTGACGTCAAATTTGATCTTGACGTTCATCGCCGCCAGCTCTGCGACAAAGTAGCGGAAGACGTACGGCACGGACACCGTGTCGATGGAGTCGCTCTTGCCGCACAGGGCGCAGACCGTGTTGCGGTGGCGTGTGGACGACCAGTACGGCGGCGGTTTCTCCAGCAGCGGCGACAGCAGGCTGCCGCAGTCCACGCACACCTGGGCCGTCGAGCGGTCGGAGCAGTTGAACAGGCGGTCCTGGAGCAGGAAGGAGGTCCCGTGGGCCAGCAGGGCATCGCGCTCCATCTCCCCGAAGCGGATGCCCCCCTGGATGTTCCTTCCGCCCACCGGCTGGTTGGTCACCTTGTCCCGCGCCCCCGTCGTCCTCACCTGGAACTTGTCGGAGACCATGTGACGCAGCCTCTGGTAGTACACCACGCCGATGAAGATGTCCGCCTCCAGCTCCAGCCCGCTGAGGCCGCTGTAGAGCCGCTCGGTGCCGTAGTGGTTGTAGCCGGCGGCGCGCAGCATGTCGCCGAAGTGCTCCAGCGCCGACTGCTCCTCCGAGAAGGTGAACGGCGTGGCGTCGTGGCACAGGCCGTGGAGGGCGCCCGACTTGCCCGCCATGCTCTCGATGAGCATGCCGATGGTCATGCGGGAGGGGAAGCCGTGCGGGTTGAACAGGATGTCGGGGGTCATGCCGCTCTCCGTGAAGGGCATGTCCTCGGTGGGCCACAGGCGGCTCAGGATGCCCTTCTGGCCGTGGCGGCTGGCGAACTTGTCGCCGATGGTGGGGTTACGGGGAACGCGGACCGTGATGCAGACGCGCTTGAAGCGGCCTGTGCCGGCATCGTTGCTGCACACCTTGATGTTGTCCACCACGCAGCTCTCCTGACTCCTACCAAAATCGAGGGGTGGAAGCTGGTTACGACATTAGCGACAGATGCATTGTTGTGGTCCAGGGGTAACACTCCCATAACCAACTCCCCTTTGAGACCAAGGTTCTATACACATCTCTAACCCTTCACCGGTCTTCCTAGAATTCTAGCTGTCGACAAAAGCCAAGAAACTAAACAAAAAAGTGAAGAGTGCGAGTGTCCACTCCCCTTCAAAAATAAAACCTTGCATTGGGATATGGACTAACTACTATAGAGCAATGAGAAGAGTAAAAATTACTATATATTAGGGCCTTCTGAACAACTCACTTGTAGAAGTACACAAAGCTCTCTCCGGTGTTGAGGCTGATGTAGCTGTAGAAGGGGTCGCCGAACTGTAGCACGGATCCGATGAAGGGCAGCCCGTCAACATCCAGCTTGTCCTTCACCTTGGGGTCACCGGGCTTGATCCCGAACACCAGGTTGTCCTCGCACTTTATCTTCTCCGTTAGGTCCACCAGCTCAGTCTTGTAAACACACCCGTGCCCAAAGCCCCTCTCCCACGATGACTTGTTCAGGATCTGGTTGGAAATAGCCTAAAGCGTGAGCATTCCACCCCCTAACAACATAGGAGTCCTGCACAGCGCGTTTATCTTTTACCTGCCAGATTTTTATTACAACACACTTTTTTTGTTGTAATAAATATGTATAAATATTAAACAAACAACACCGGAGGCTAAGTACAATTTAGTTCTATATTCTATAATTTCACTATTACTATTACTCACTATATTATGGACATAAAAAAAACATTAATAGAAACTTTTCATCGAACATTTCTGCATATTATGAACAATATATACAAAATGTAAGTGAAATAATGAAACATGTACTAGATATTGGCAACATATAGCCAGCTGTCTAACCATTGCGTCCTCCATGTCGTAGCCTGTGTAGGAGATCACAGCAACAATGGCGTTGGTGCCAATGGGGTAGTTGTCCATGTTGTAGTGGTCGTACATGACCGGCCGGACCAGGGGGCTCTGCGGGGTCATGAGGCGGTACAGCTTGTTGTCCGAGCGCTCCTGAAAGGAGTGGAGGGGAAAGCCCATCGTCTGTTTACCTACAAAGAAGATATGAAGGTTACACCAAAAATGCACAAGGAAGCATTTTCAACATCAGGCATTCAATAAAGTTCTCTGAACCCCAGCCAGTCCGGGTATTTGAACTACCCTTTAGCTAGCGCACATAATCCTCAAGCCCTTGATTAGTGTATCTGCTGTGCTTGTTCAGGGCTGCAGCTAAGATGTGGAATGTCTGGGGTTCCCTGAGGAATGGGTTAAGAACCACTGCTGTAGTGAGAGAGTTAGTTACGGTGTACACTAGAGGACGACCTTACCCATCTGGCATTGGTACATGTTCCTAGGACTCTGGTTGTGGTCTGAGTAAGGGATGAAGTTAGCCACCACGCTCAGCATGCTGTGGGGGAAGAGCTCCTGATGGGTGGTCACACCAGGCTCGATCTCATCTTCACTGATGCCCACGTTGATGTAGAGCTGTTTCCAAAGTAGGGAAAGGTAAAACTAGACCACATACCTTTGAAGTAGCTGCACAACAAAATACTTTGTGTTCAATTGTTGTTGTCTACTGCTTATATATATATATATATATATATATATTAACCTATTTCACTGCAACTTCTAGAAGCTGCCCTTTACATGACCTAAAGAAACATTGCCAAACTGCATACAGTTACATTTCTTGTGACTTCCTGCAGTCGGTTTTCCCCTTAGAGAAGAAGTCCTAAGACAAACTCCTAGCAATCTATTGGGATCTAGCTACTGAGGACGCCTCAAACCAAACTATAGAAACAAGTTTTGTTCGGTCTAGCATTGTAACTTGTCCTAGAGGCTACAATGAGCAACTAAGGGGTTTATTAGGTATGCTCAGGTGTTGTGACTGTCATACCTGCTCAAAGGTGCCGATCAGTTCCTCCTTGCCCAGGGCCAAGTTGCGGACGGGCCGGACCATGCGGCAGGGGGTGGTGAAGAGGAACAGACCTGGGTACATGCTGGCCTTGCCTGTCTGGGGAACCAGGACTATCTCAGTCCAAGGGGGGATCCTCTTTTCATTAAACACCTGCAAAAGGGAGGCACGAACATGAGGAAGAGGCACAAAGACCTTTGTTAGATTCTCGTTCAAAACCAAGTGAAGAGCCATTCAAGTCAGGGGAGATTTGTTTCTTTATTAGCATGAGTCCAAGATGTTGACCTTCCATAGTTCCCACTTGTTCTTCTCCAAACAATCCCCTGGTAATCTCCCAAGACTATAGGTTTAACACAACCTTTTATGTCAGAATACATAGGAGGGGGTCAAAGGTAATAGCCAATCAGTACACAAGGTCCATCCCACAACAAACCACAGATGGCCTGCTCCTGATAACAAAAACCAATGACAACACATGGACACCCCCCCTAAGAGGCATAGACAACCCCCTTAAATAACCACATCCTTTCCATTGTCCTTTGTCCTAATCACAAATTGTGACAAACTTAAACAATTTCAGTTCCATAATCCAACACTTTGCTAGGTGACACTAATTCTGCGAATTTAACAGTCTATTAAATATCCCATTCAAGTTCAAATCATCACTCTTGATGACCAAAACGGGTAATATTTATGGATGACTGGGAGGCCCCGGGCCTTACTTTGAACCTGCGGAGGGAGTCTGCGAGGAGGGGGGCCAGCTCCGTCTCCACCCAGCCCACCACGGCCCCATCCAGGAGAACGGGGTAGCAGTCAGTGTAGGCTCGACCAGGCGTGCTGTCCACAGGAGTCACACCTGGAGCAAAGACCGGACGGCATATAAGAAAACAAAACGTTTAACACACTGGACGCATGGATATGCAATATGTACCAATAAATAAGAACAATAGCTATTGGACCCAATCGTTTCCAGCCGCCAGCTCAAAATGACAATCGTGGGTATCTGATTGCATTATCTCTCGGGTAATAGTAGTTGTGTAACAATAGTGCGACACTGACAGCTACACTTTGAACACTAACCCTATCATTTGTGTATAATGTACCAGCTATGATTGTAAATCATAACCTTTTTTAAAAATCAAGATCACTTTAATATACGATGTCGACACAGGCTTAGCTGTGGAGGGTGCAGTGGCTCTATACGTTCACCCACGGACATAGTCACTCACCCAGGGAGCAGAGTAGGGCGGGGAGTGTGGTGGTGGGCAGGGCTTGGGCCACGATGTCACAGTGGGCCGTCATGTGGTTCATCAGGCCACACGGCTCTCCGTCGGGGGTGTGCACCGGGCACAGGAAGCCCCAAGACTCGGGCAGCAGGCGGCGGACCGACGTGGTCCGCATCTTGGCGAAGGCCGCCCCTCTGTGCACGCAGCGGAAGTGGGACAGGTAGCGGATGAAGTTGAGCTTGTCGGCCACCACGCACAGTCCCGTGCTCTGGAGCATGCCCAGACCTGATGGCCAAAATCAGTCACACTGAGGTGGGTTTGCGAGCGGCGCGTGTTACCACGCGAGACACCTATAGAGCGTTGTTCAAAACTGGACACCTTCTGGTTTTCAGGGATCCTTAATCTCAAACATAGCCTTCTCCTATCCTAAAGACCGGAGGACGGGACCACGCTCAACAGTTTTTTTTATACCTGTCAAAGTCAGTAACGTTGCTCATACTGCATATATATTCGCAGCCAACTGATTATACACTTGCAAAAACTGGGTTACGTTGTCATGACAAAAACATTTAATGTTTTGGTTGACAGCCTACCCGTCTTTGAGTTGAGATTTCCAGTGGCCAGCAGGTACTCAAAGGGCTTGGTCAGATCAGAGCCCATGTTAAACATCTTAACCAAGTTGTCAGTGCTGATCCCACCAGTGAGTCGATGGGCTTTCTTTTCCAATGACAGTTTCACTGACACAATCCAGGCAGACATTCTTTCCTATGATCAGATTGCAATGGTACATAAATACAAGGGGGAAAACAAAATTTGAAATTACTGTTATGACCTGGAAAACTATGGCATAATGAAATACCAATACCTTACAGAGTGTGTAACATTTGTAACATTGTTGAAATATTTGACTTTTTAACGCTTTTTGCCAAACATATAGTCTAGTCCTAACAACGGTGTGCATCTTTAGATGAAGATGAATTATAAAACCTAATCTGATACCGAGCTGTACATGCAGCCATAAATAAATCTTTCATGCATAAATCAAATCAATTTCACCTCAACAATTTGTCCACTACTAGATGTGAGGATTGCTCAAATATATACCCACGAAAACCTTTAAAAAACAACATCTGCATCTGGAAAGTATTCACAACACTTCACTTTTTCCACGTTATGTTACAGCTTTATTCCAAAATGTATTCAATTAATTTTCTCCCTCAAAATACTACCCACAATACCCTATAATGATAACGTGAAAAAAACACATTTTTGCTAATCTATTAAAAAAATATATGTAATAATAATCACCTGTACATAAGTATTCACAGCCTTGGCCGTTACACTCAAAAGGTTGAGATGTTTCTAAAACTTGGAGTCAACATGTGGTAAATTCTGTCTCTATAAGGTCCCACAGTTGAAAGCGCATGTCAGAGCACAAACAAACCCATGACATCCAAGAAATTGTCTGTATGTCCCAACGTGCACAGTGGCCTCCATAATCTGTAAATGGAAGAAGTTTGGAACCAGCAGGCCAAACTGAGCGATGGGGGGAAAAAGGGCCTTAGACCGGGAGGTGAACAAGAACCCGATGGTCACTCTGGCTTTTCTCTGTGAAGTGAGGAGAACATTCTGGAAGGACAACAATCTCTGCAGCACTCCACCAATCAGGCCTGTATGGTAGAGTGGCCAGGCGGAAGCCACTCCTCAGTAAAAAGCACATGACATCCTTTCTGGAGTTTGCCAAAAGGCACCTCTGGTCTGATGAAACAAAGATGAACTCTTTGGCCTCAATGCCAAGCATCATGTCTGGAAGGAACTTGGCCAATTTCAATCTGTACAGTAAAGCATGGTGATGGCAAATGTGGGGATGTTTTATCAGCAGCAGGAACTGGGAGACTAGTCAGAATCAGAGGAAAGATTAATGCAACAATGTACAGAGAATTCTTTATGGAAACCTGCTCCAGAGCGCTATGGACCTCAGACTGGGGCGAAGGTTCATCTTCCAACAAGACTACAACCCTAAGCACACAGCCAAGACAACAAAGGAGTGGCTTGGGGACAACTTTGTGAATGTCCATGAGTGGCCCAGCCAGAGCCCTTGAACCCGATTGAGCATCTCTAGAGAGATCTGAAAATGGCTGTGCACCAATGCTTTCCAACCAACCGGATGGAGCTTGAGAGGTCCTGCAAAGAAGAATGAGAGAAACTGCCCAAAAATAGGTGTGCCAAGCTTGTAGCATCATACTCAAAGATTTGAGGCTGTAATTGCTGCCCACGGTGCTTCAAAGAATTGAGTAACGATTGTGAATACTTATGTACATGTTTATATTTTTGTTCTTAATTTTTGCAAATCTGTTACAAACTTTAAACAAACCTTTTCACTTTTCATTATGGGGTATTGTGTGCAGAATTTTGCGTAATTTTTTGGGGGAAAAAGTGAAGTGCTCTGAATGCTTTCCGGATGCAGGGTCAATTTCGAATTTTGCTGAAAACATGGTGCAGGGAAAGATACAAAAATCTTCAAACAACTTTGCTAAATAACTGAACCTACCTTGAGGAACATCAGGTAGAGCTGTCCTGGTGTGAGCACCTCCTGACACATAAGGCTGTCTGGGTTCTCCTCCATGCACTCCTGCTTGGCAAACGTGAATAGCTTCCGCGTCATCAGACACAGCAGGTAGAACTTCTCCACATCTGACTTAAGGTGAATACAGACGCACTGGCTGGATAGAGACATTAGAGAACAGTGTCAGCATTGATGTGTATGTGTGTGTGTGTGATTAAGTGAGTGAGTAATACCTACTCTAGCAGGAAGTTGGCACACTGCTCATGAGTGTACCACTCTGGTAGGTTCATTTTGACACGAAAGCGTTCACCAAGGTAGCTGAGGACCTTGCTGCGGGTCGTGCAGCCCTCCTCCATCGCCAGTCGCAGCATCTCAGACACGCAGCTCTTGTAGAAGGAGTTCTCCTCGCGACCTTTTACAAGCTCCTGGAAGATCTGGAAATCTGTAAAGTCCACTAGGGCCTTACAAATAAGGACAGAATGCACATGGTTAAAAATGCATTACACAAAATATGCCTGGTTTTGTTCTGCCATAGAAACTAAATCCTAATGTTTATAAATCATAAAACCACATTTGTATGGGCCAGGTAAAGGTTAAAAGGAGGAGCTCTTATGTAACATTAATTTATGTTCTAAACATCACATCTCCATCTCACCTTGAGTGCAAACCCCAAGGGCAAGAAGAAAAGCTCTTTGTGGTATATGAAGTTGAGCATCACGGTACCATTGTCCAGATAATGCAGATTCATATTGATAGCTGTATGCTCCTCTTTCACACAGCGCATTGTGATACCTGGAGAGAGACAATATCTTTATCAATTCTGGGTCAAAGCGAGAGGATCTTTAGAATTAATGTTTATGCACCTATTAGCATAAGTCTCTCTGGACAAGAACATTTGGTAAGTACGGGGCAACACAAACCCAGATCATTTCTAGAATTTAATGACACTGAAGTGCGTTCTTACAGTTTTAAATTGTTTACCAATGAACTACATTCCCGATGCCTTACAGCACATTACTTTTTACTGCTCTAATTGTGTTTTTTATAAACTGCAAAATTGCATCTCAGGGTTTATGATTTATTGCCAATATACCATGGCTAAGTGCTGTGTCCAGGCATTGTGCCTTACAGAGGAAAAGCTCTAAGCCGTAGTATGTTGGCCATATACCACACTACCTTGCGCCTTATTACTTAAATAAACCACAGCGGTCATCCAAACAGCATTAAGGATTTGAATCACCCAACTGACATCTTACCATACTGAGTGTAACCCTGTCCTCTGTTTTTCCACTTGGGTCTTGACATAGCAATAGGATAGTTCCTCCTTGGCATGATCAGCATGCGAATAACCTTCTCAATCCCATTAACAATAAAATAACCACCCATTTCCTGTTTCAGCAAAGCAGGAGAAAATTATAAATATTGCAATTGGAAGAATGTAAAGAATAAAGTTATGTGATCAACATGGACAGTTTTACAACCAAAATGATCAGATCACCAGTTGATTTGCTGAGGACTTGGAAGCATATCATTTGCCTACCTCAGCCTCCTCATGGTGTTCAATAAGTTCTTTCGGAGGGAGCTCGTGAAGGTTACAAAGCTTAGACTTCACCATGATAGGCAACTGGCCCAAGGACTGCTTGATGATGCCTTTGGGAATCCCATTTACAGACCAGCTGACATCCGCCTGCAATAAACACACAAATCACAACACATAAATCATAATCGGAGCGTCTTGTGATTTTAGATGTGTTGACAGTACAGTCCTGACATGGTATGGATATTGGATCTGCAGGCAAGATTACCACAATCTTTCCCCGGTAGGAGCAGCGTCTCCCTCTGCACTCTGCCGGGAACACCCTCAGGTCACGGCAGATGCTCCCTTTGCCCACCACTGGTTTAAAGATGGTGGCCTCTACAAAGGCCAGAGTAACCCGGTCATTTCTAAACATGAACTCCAAGGGTGGGATGGCCTGAAAAGGAAAAAGGATCAAAGTTCTCAAATGGATTCTCCAGCAACTAACCCAAAGGATCTGACCGAAAGACATTAGCAAACTACAACAAAGATCCTGAGGTGATAGAGTTTGTTATGCCCAGTTAACAGCAGCTAAACAAATGGGTCTACTGCTGTGGATGACAGGAAGCTAAATTGAAGACAGTCAGCTAAACTTCCTTGTTGGCATGCACATTTCACTAGCTTCTTTGAACAAAAAAATATTTTAGCTTATGGAAACTGTTCTGGCTTGGCTGGCATAGCCAGCCCCTGTTAAGTGTCCCACGTGAGAAGTTTCTCTGCACCAACCTGCACAGCACGACAAAGTCCATCCGTAACGGCTTGATCAAACGACTCAATATGAGCCTTCGTTAGGTCCTGAACAGCGGCATGTTGTTCTTTCTTTGGTATGCCATAGCCTGGTTCTGTTAAATGTTTAAGGCTAGGACTTGTCGGTAAATTACTCCACTTCGTCACCCAATCCATGCTTTTTCTTGTTTACCACATGCACATAGTGACCCGGGAAGTGCTTTTGTCGTAAGAGGAAGTAAAATGTCCGATATTTTAAAGGCGCAGTATCTCCCATCTTAAAACTTCGGGAAACCGCTGGTACTACGCAACATCAACAGCCCGGTTTTAGTTTATAGAATTTAATTAATTTATTAATTAATAAACAGGAACCAAAGTTCATATATATGAATATCATTTCCACTGTAACCAAATAGAAGATAGAACGTAATTAACTTTAGTTCCTTTATGAGGTTTTGATTTTGGCCAATAATTGCAATGATCAAAAGCATAAAAATTGTTATATATTATGGGTGATTTTATTTACTCTATGATGCAATTATGTCGGTCTCAATTCAGCGGATGTAATTTCTAATATTTTGCCAAATGTACTTCAAAGCTATTTACAGTTAATAATTGCCTGCATTTTAATACTTTCAAAAACACAGTTCGAGGGAGTTGTTTACGGTTGAATCATCAAAACGGTCATTCAGTTAAAAAATAGATGTTGGCAATTATATACAACAAATATAGGTTTTTCTTTCACGTTATAACTAGTGTAACTCCTAGGGATCCAATTCACACCACAACTCAGAAGACTCAAAATCCACGATACATAACATTTTATTCTACATGATATTTTTCAATTCAATCAAATTCTCATGCAAGAGTTTGATAAACATTAGATAAAACAGGCATTCCTCTGACTAAATACAGTACAGTAAAATCATGTTGACTGGAGGATAGGTTCATATATCTATGTGCCAATGCTGCGGTTGTGTCTTATTTCTAGGTTGGCTTGGGTAAGTGAAACCTTTTGATAATGAATAAAGCTGCAATTCTTTATCTCCCATGGCCAAAAAATACTCAAAAGTACGATACAAAATGCACTTTGAAGGCCTTGAAATAACAAAAAACTGCATTTCATAGTATGGAAAGTAATACTGAGGGGGATGGAATGACATTGGTTCTTTGGTAAGGAATAAGAATTTGCAGGATACCCAAAATGAGAATGCAGAATAACAAAATTGGGAAAGGGTCAGTGCAAATAAACTCTACATGAGAACCAGATATAGAAAGAATGAACTAACACAAAGGTTTTACTGCCACACAGAGTCTGATAGGCAAATTCTACAATCAAACAAATGAAAGGTGCATTTATAAGCAAGAGGCATGTATTGCTTTTTCCAAACATCAAGAGGTAATTCCCACTAAGGCACCCCTTACTTTGGATGGAAAGACATGTTTGACAATAATACTGATAATTTGTGTTTAATAATAAAGTTTAGCAGTTTTGTGTGCAACATAATCATATTGTTTTGCGCCTCTGATATACAAATTAACTGAACTTTCAACTTTAAATTCATTTTAGTTCATATCCATTGAATGCTTTGAACATGTGCCTATGAAACAGATCAGTTCTAGCCTTCAGTCACATTTTTTCATACTCTTCATAGCATTCTTGGAAACATTAAATGACAGTGACTAACATATAAATGTGTAAATGTTGTCCCTTAAGTGGTGTTTCGGTCAAAACAGGTTGAAGCATAATCTTTACAAAAAAATAGGAAGATGTGAGACCCTGAAGATTCACTAGACTTAAATGCATACTTAAAACCAAGTTTAGCATATGACAAAATAACTTAACTTAAGTGTGGCTGGATATGCTACAAATCCCTGTAACATAAATGGTGTGTGGTGGTTAAGCTAAGTAAATTATAGTGTAAAAAAAGATGCCGACACAGGCAAGTAAAATGACCTTCTAGCATGCATGTATATCAACTCCATGTAATACCATAGGAGCTGCATAACAACCAAAAGAACAGCGTTAACAGTCTAAAAATGTAAATGAAAAACATTAAAAGAGCAAGAATAGAAAGTGGTTTGTGGGATTGAAGCTACTATGTTTACTTCAAGTTTACCACAGGTTTTAAGGAAACAATCTAAAACGACCAGAAAACCCACTTTCATCTACAAGTCACTAATGAAACATACTAAACAAACACTGCAAGTACTCCAGCAGTCATGAGTACAGGACTATGTCTACAATATGCACGGCTATGCAAATCAAAACAGTCAAGCAGTTGCATTGACCCATGTGTCCTGTGGATATATTGCAAAGGTAATGAAAGACATCAAGTTAAGGGGAGCTCTTGGCTACTCCCAGTATCAGAGGGAGCAGGGGGAGAACAGACCCATCTGCATTAGCACACAACAGACGCGGCGACATGCACCCACACCAATAATCTTAAAACGACAAACAAAAACTAAACAGTCTCACAGGATGAACCGTGAGGTCAATAAAATAGTTTGAAATGTAAAAGAGTATAAAACTAATCTTAAATTAACACATTTCTCATTCCACAAATGCTCTTCCTTGAAAAACAAAATTGAGTACATGAAATAAAACAACAATAAAACAATAAAAGTCTATCCAAAATGTAAGCCCTAACCCTACACATCGTTCAAGCAATAGTAGCTACAAAATCACTGTGATACAATAGGTAGCTATAAATTAGAAACCAAATGTAGCCTGTTTCTGGTTTATTCCTCTTTTAAACTACCAAAAACAATCTCTCTGCGGTTTTGCAAATAACCATGATATGAAATATGCCTATAACCCCGGCTTGGTATTCATAAAGACAAAGGAATATTCCCACCCCCAACAATACCAATTTATGTGGATAAACCCTAAATACCTCGGAACCCAGTGAAAAAGACTAGTACACGCAGACATCTGCCTTTGCCTGACCAACGACACAACAGGCTCGCACAACACACACATTGGCAAAGCCGGTATGCTAAAATGGACAGGCTGCATCTTTAAGTGGGTATGGGTGGAGATGTAAGGCACTGTCTGTTTTAGAAATGTAGCATCCCCACCATCTTCAGAGGTTTATCATACACAGTCTGGGGGAGTGGCGGCACTGGGTTACAACGGCATCTCTCCATCAGAATCATATTCATCTAAATTACCATCATCCTCTTTAGCATTCAAACATTCACCAGGTCCCCACTGATATTCTGCCTGTACATCCAGGCATTCATCTGAAACCCTTTTCCACTGTGGTGAATGAGAGGGGAATACGCGGTAGCACAAATGCAAAGGTTCCTGGTTCAATCTTCAGTCAAGCACAGGTGCCATGGCCTTCCACAACAAAGCATATCAACCGGCGGGTCCTCTCCAGGGACAAGCGTGCAGAAGAGCAGGGAGCCGAAAGCGGGAAATTCTGAAGCGAAGTGATGGGGACCTACAATCGGGTGAAAGGGCCCACGTGGAGGAGTCCTCTTAGTTTCGGCGAGGAACAGGATGAAGTGAGAGTGGAGAAGGAGGGGGAGGAAGAGTAGGGAGTGGGGGAGGAGGAAGATGAGCGAGGCTCAGTGTCGCTGGTCATCGGGAAGACAGTGGAGATGGCTACATCCACGATACCTTGGCACAGCTCGGGGTAAAGTTTCCTAGAAGATTGAAGGTGACATGACAGTTAACAAAATGCCAATTTATAAGACATTACACGGGGTGAAGGGTGGGGAAATTATGATGATCCAGGCTCCAGAAACTTTACAGAAAGTTAATGGAAAATCAAAACAAACAAAAGTTAAACTCAATAAACATTTAGGTTCACTAAGAAGTCAGTGGGATCCAAAAATAAAACATTAATTAAAAACTTGGAGCATTGAACAATGGAACAGACATTTTCAAAGGAATTCAAATTTCATCGATATCCCCTCGGTGGGGCAGAAACAAGCATGAACTAACCAACAAAAACATCCGTGCAGAGAACAGAGACATACACAGGACCGAAAGCTCATTTCAGATAATTGGTGAATAATTAAATCACACGGCCTCACACAAACTCTGCAGGCAGAATAAAATTTAGAATAAAGTGGAGGTGAGGTTTGGGTGGGAGGAAAAAACCTTCAACAACATAAGGAAGATTAAAGTGTTGCAGATCTTACATCGACACACACAATAAGCACTTTAGTTGAAGCTTTAAAACAATTAAATTAAAGTATTTTGCTTGATAGCAGCAAGGGGGATGAGCATGTAATTCACAAACTCCAGATAATTTCTGAAAATATCAAATTGTTTATGTACTGCACATCACCACTAATGCCATTGAAAGGTTTCCCCACCCGTATAAACTGTGCAAACGAGGAAACTTGATCAGCATCATACAGTACCTTCTAAAAATATTCAAACCACATCACCTTCTCTACATTTCGTATAAACAATTATTTTTTTTAATCTTCTATAATTCTTTAAAAAATTGTCACAGATTTCAAAATATTTGTTAACCTTTTTAATTATTATTAGTATTTGTAAAGATTGACAATTATTCATTCTAAATTACTATTTTGTTCTAAATGTATAACACAAGAAAAAGTTGAGAAAGTTATTGGTCTAAATACTTGCAGATAGCACCATATTTGTTTAGATTACCCAACAGACTAGAGACAGAGTCTGTTTTTTGTGAAATGATCTTTGTTGTCTAACAGAACAGCAAAAGTGTTTTTAGATGCGCTAATTCAAAATGTAATTCAAAAGCCAGAATTAAAGCAAAATTATATGATGGTCTAGAGACCATCCCACAACCATTGATGATACCATAATGATGAAACCAAGTCAACAAATTATATGTAAACCCAATGAAAGTTCCCTTTACAGAAAACAGTTTTAAAAACGTTTCCCAAATAATATTGAGAGAACCAACCAACTGGGCAAGCAAGAAGTAAGGATGGAAGAGGGAGATGAGAGACAAAATGTATTATTATGCTGCACACCAATGTTTATGCCGACTGGGAGAAGGAGTATATAAAATATTACTGACTGTGCGCACGCAGGAGCTCCATTGATCTCGATCAGCCACACCTTGAAGCTCTCGTCCACCATAAAGTCAAAGCCGAAGAGCTGGAAGCTCTGATAGGACAAGTGCTTGGTGCTAATTGCAGGCTCGATGCACGTCAGACAGCTCCTAGGACACCAGACAGGACGACCAATATCAGAAGTTTGAGTTCAATGGTAATGAACCATCGGCCTTCACAGGGCTATTGGCAGAAATATGCGTGTAATGAAGAGGTCACCTGACAAAAAGAACTTATCTACATATATATACACAAAGTAAGCACAATTAGCAAAGCAGGAGAAGTAGCTACCTTATGATCAGTTTGATCTGAGGTAAAATGCTGGTCTCCAGCCCTATGTTGTGGGTGCTCAGCAGGTACTGCCGGAACTCGTCGAAGAACATCTCGTTGCCTTCCTCATAGCGGCCATAGTTCTGCGAATGCTCTTTCTGGATGCAGTGATTGGTCAGGTGGCTGGTCATATCCTGGAAATTGGAGGTATCGTAGGGCTCAGAAGCTGTCCGCAGCACACCCTCCCGGTATAGGTAGATGTTGTACTGATGGTCCACAAGCACCCAGCTCCTACAAACAGAACAGCAAGCCCGCAATGTAAATGAATGAAGCTGTTCCTCTGGAATCTTGAATTGCTTTTGAGAAGCATGTATGCTCATTTGCTGGTCATATGTGTTTAAAAAACACACTACTTGTGCTATCACAAACAAACATATTTGTAACAGCAGCTTACCGGATGTCAAATTTGCGATTGCCAGGTTGCAGCAGTAGTGGTCTTTCTAAGTACTTTTGAATGACATGAACCTGCCCTTGATTGTCAATGAACTCCAGCAATTGAATTGCATCGCAGGATATCAGAATTCCAGCACCTGGAAGCACAATACCAAAATGTTGTCTTTGCACTCAATACATAGAATAGATACTTTTACCTATAAAGAGTAGGTACCTTAGTTAGGTCCAAGAAAAGTTCTGCAAAGATGAGTCAAGCAATAGCTCAAAAAGTGAAGTTACTTAAGAAGCAATACGATTACATGTCCTCCCCAGTGGCCAACAACTACTCTGAACTACACTTCCAGTTAACTATTGTGTGCCTTACCTTTCGCTCCAGCAGATGATTTAGCTATCCACACAGATCCTTCTCCGCTTTCCTTCTTTGAGTGATAAGAGGCCAGGAAAACTTCTCTCTCATCGGTCTTAGGGTTACTTTTCAGGTGGCTTATGCCATTCTTTGCTGGAGCAACAGGGGTGTTGAGGTTAGTGGGATAGATGATGTAGGATTCAGGCAACCAGTTGCCAGCTTCTGGAAGCTCAGGACTAGTCTTGATTAACCTGTACAATGCGATAAATTAAGACAATGGTCATAAGGTACCAGACAAATAACTGTGACCTTTTTAAATTGCCAAGGCTTTATAATACCTACTTGACTAAAGATGCTTTGCGGCACAACTTGTCTGCCCCTCTGTAATAATTTACCAGTTGCATCAGTCCAGGTTCATGACCTGTGGAGAATACATGAACGTGTAGACCATAAAACTTAAAGTGTGAGAGCAACAAGGGACGGTTTTGCAGTAAAACATGCAACGTTTTCTCATGCATGTGGTGATTTAGTGAGCCCAAATTTGGCATTGAAGTGTGTCAATGTGGCATCCTCTAACATTTCTAAAGAGAATGTGATTCAGAAACCAAAGATGCAAACCCAAAAGTTACCAGATAATAAAAGCCAAATTCTTAATTATGAACTGAACCAGGGGTATACCACAAACCAACAGGTAAGGATACTTCCGTTTTAAAGAAGGCAGTAAGATTCTGTATATTTTGCGTTATGCTTCAATTGCCGTAGAACGCTTTGCGAAAAGTGCAGTGCCAAATTAGCACTGGTGGGCGGTAACACGCATTACTTTCATCCAATAAGGCCTTCATGATGAGTTTACACATATTCAAGGGTTCAACTTGAATGCAAGGACAAAATGAAACCCTAAAGAAACAACAGTAATGGAAGGCCATTTATACACAAGCTCTGTGGTACGTGTAACCTTACCAAGCCGTCCAAATGGCAGTCTGTTCCTTTCGCCCAACATCAAATTGAATCGGGGATTATCCCTTTTCAGCCTCTTCCATTGTCCAGTCGCGACAAGAATTTTGGAAACTTCTGCATAAACTGTGCTGTTCTCGTCTCGGGCGACAAAAGTATACATTGGTGCATTCATATTACCACAACGCGACTTGTGCAAAGCACACAAACAAATGACTGATATGCTAGCTCCGGTGTGGCAATTGAAATTAGCAGACAGGCTGGCAAGCGCTATCTCCCGGACCGCATGATGATGAAAAAGTCATGTCCAGGTTCTAAAAAAAAAGTGATGCGCGTGTTCTTGTTAGCCATGAAAGTATTTCATGATCACAAAACTCCTACTTCATATTTATTTTATCCGGATTACTTTTCGGTAGGAGTCCCAAGATTTATTGTGGTCAATTGAAACGTCGACTCCCAGTTAAGGGTGTGACAACTGGACCCACGTCTGGCTCCTCCGATCCTGGTATGCGAGCTAGCTTGCTTAGCTAGCTGTCTATGCGGTTATCTTAGTTGCTTTCGCTTACTCTGCTTGTTGGATGTATTCCTTTGTCGTTGTTTGACTGACTATGTAATTTAATAGTTTCATACGTTTTTTTTTACCGATTGGTTTTAGGGGAAACTATCAAAGAAAATGTATCCAAATTGTCTTATAACAGATCCACTGCTCTTTATTCTGAATCACTCTGTCGTCATATGGCTGGTCACATGGAACATAGATAAACAATGAATTAATTGCTTTGTGGTTATTGTAGTCTTCTCATTGTTGTAGTCATTGTTATCTACGAGTGTGGTCGCAAGAGTATTTTCAAGCCTTGTATAATTACGAATGTACCACCGATATTAAATTGACAGTGGAAATACACTTTGGATTTACTCTGGATCTCAATGCTTTGCTCTTGCCAACACTGGCTAAGAGCAGTAACCAGGCTCCCAGGGTCAGTATCGCGGATACAGATTAAGCCACTTAAATAAATAAAATTATACTATACTTTTTTGTCTAGTGCAAGGCTTAATTTGTGTCCACAAAAACGTTCAGTAAGAGTTCTAGCTGTGGTATGTTGGCCATATACCACACACCAACTTCCATTTTCAAGACATGTCTACATGAACAAAAACATACTTATTTTCACATGCTCAAGGTTGGCTCTGGTAGTGTAAAGTATGTCTGCAGTCTTGCTTGCTTGGACTCAATTATTATGACCATTTAATGATAGTAAGATAGTAGTACAACTGGCCATTGGCAACAGCCATGCAGGGATACTATTTGCCTAAAATACTAATGGGGGGATTGTGCAGCGAAGTCAATTCAAGATGCAATTCTACAATGAGGTATTAACGGGTAGGATGTCTCAATACTGGCATAGACTGAAATAGTAGGAGTCATAATCAGTGTAGGGAAATGTTACTTTTAAAGTAACTAATAACAGTTAATAGTTACAGTTACCATGAAGTATTATTTATTTATTCTTTAAGATAATTAATTGTATTCTATATACAGGTGTTGGTTACTTTTAATGAGTTATTGTATAATTACATAGTCAGGTCATAGCCATTGCAGTCAGTGACCAGCATTTTCAATCATTAATCATTACCATGCAAGATTGACCAATTTTATTATCTCAAGTAATTATATAACATAATCAGAAACTATATCTGCATTTAGTTCTTTTATCAATTAAGAATGCCTCCACATTTTTCAGCCAGGCTTACCCAACAGCCTACAGGTACTGTACAGACGTCAACACTAGATAGATCCATTGCAGTGAACAATTAAGTTAAAAAATAACTTTACTTTACAAAACATCAACCACGGTCATTTGTAATATTGGGTAATACGCAAGGGTAATAATGAGTCTAAATATTAGAGTCATTCACTGAATTGGGTGCCCTTTAAGTCCCCCAGACTCAATTAAAGGAAACCACAACATGCATTTCAAAGCCATACATTGCATTATAATGCAACACAAAATAAACAATTTTTGATTTTATTTATAAAAAATGGGTTGTCCAAGTAGTAGATGACAGACTAATTTGCATGTCCTCACTGACCATCATTAAATTTTCATTGAATTCTAAACATTTGCAAAATTGCAATTAACACCAACATTTTACTGATAATTTAATTTGTCTATTTGTCTACTTTAACAAAAATAAATACATAATCAGAAAAAAATAATTAATTATCATTCAAATTGCAATATTGGTACAAGACCCTTTGTACTCTGTCTGTTTGTGTGTTTGTTCTCTGTCACACCATACCATTTACCAACTATCAAAATAATGGATCAGTCCCTTTAACATCAGTATTGAGAAAGGTACATCATGAGTCTTTTGATGAACATGCAGCTTAAAGGCAAGTATCAGTGTCTTTTATTATCCATATTTCATAGTTTTTACTGTCAGACTAAAATTGTCAGACTCAACATTTCAACCCTGTTATTTGAATAAATTATAGTAAACATTTGTTTAGGAAAAATATACAATAATGTTGAAACCTATCTCAGGAGTGAGCGTGAGAGGTGGCAAAGGGACACCAAGGCAGGGAAAAAGAAAAGTGTCAAGGATCTGAGTGACAGATCTCAACGGCAGAAACACAAGTTGTGGAGGGATGCTATAAAAAGACATAAGAAAAGGGAAACTTTGATCAATATCAACACCTCACATAATATCCTGACACTCAATTTGCAGAGCTACCTAGATCTGGGTCATCAAGGTCATCAAGGTTATTTGTATTTGGGTTCATTTAGATAAGATGAAGGAAGTATATAAAAAAAATGATTTGTGTGTGTGAGAGAGAACATATAACCGTCACGTTTTTTGAGCTCAATGTTATGTTATGTACTGAATACAAATGTTAATCAAAATAAGAATCTAGCATGGTAGTTTTCTTCACAGTAGCATGTGCTATACATTTATATATAAATAATTTGTTTTACTGCTGACCATATAGACAAATCCATTCATTTGATGTCTGTGATTATTTTATGCTTGACTTAGTAGATATAACCCTTGAATAAGTGTTTAGGTTATAACAATAAAAAAATCGGATTGTTGCCCTCAGTCCACTGTAATGCAACTCAATTCCCTTTTGACTGTATGTTGCATTATTAATTTTACAGGTAAATAAATCATATGATATGAGGTTAATTTTAGTTGAACTGTGTGTACCATTTACAGGATAATCAGAACAAAAATGAAAGCCTAATAAAATCCTAATGTTAATTCATATTGTTCATGAAATATGAAGGCTGATATTAGATAACGTTCTCATGACCTTTTATGCACCATTTTTATGCACCACACCGTTTGAGTCGCTATGAAGTGTGGTTCTGAAATCAGTGAATACATATGTAGCTGGGTATTTTGTAGCCCTGGAGATCGGGAATGTATTTGTGTTTAAGAATGTGCATGACGCATGCGCGTCCCGATTATGGCACCTTGTCTGAAAGAAGGTTATAGTCACAAAGTTTTGTTCAAAATGTGGCTTCACCAGTGAAGGAACAAGTTTTTTGGAACATGTTTCAGAAAGTTGTTCTGATGCAGTGAGTGGTAGTGGCCCAAAACGTACATCCTGCTATTTTCAAGAAACATCCTTTCCAATTCTTATCATTACCAACATTATAATCACATATCATAATTGAATTATTTAAAAAAATCAATAGCAATATTTATCGAATTATCACAAGTGTTTTGGCAGTAGGAAGCTTTTCAATGTGATGATCATGTGACTGGAGTGTTTTATAATGTAATTCGCTCTAGATGAGTCTGTCTCCTAAACTTGCATGGCTTTTGTTTAAGATGTCTGTAACCGCATAATTGGTACAGAATTATGTATTAATACTGTATAACAAACATTTCAAACATTTTAAATATGAAATGTCATTATTGTAAACACTGTGCACGGAACCAACATCATGCTTATTGGTCAGCATTGTGTCTGATGTCACTCTCTTCTCCATGCAAATAATATTTGTAATGTATTTGATGCTCAGTCCCATTGTTTACATAAACCCAACCAATGAGCCAGCCAGCTGTCATATAAATTAAGTGATATTGTACATTTTATGACAGATTCTCTGGACACTTTTAGAGAACTGATTGGGAATGTCATTTTAACTCATGGTTAGTTTTGTGTCTGAAGTGAGAAATAACCTATTGTAATTTCGTAAATACCATTTGGAAGCATTGACCTGGTTTGAGAAAAGCTAATAGGATTGCATCGGGTTTTTCAGTGGTCTAATAAGCCGCTGCCTCTGGTGCACATTTACACCCTATGCATGGATTTGAATCATCTCCACTGCAATTTCAGCGCAATCTTTCATCCTGATCTTTCCACACGGTCTCTTTCTGATAAATAGTAAATGCTATTGGATAACAAGTGGCAGTCTGGCTAACAAATTAGTTTACAGAAAAACAAATAAATAGATTCCTTTTCATTAAGAATAATATTGTATCATTAAACTGGCAAAAATGCTAGAAGATGAGGTCAGTCATCACCATGTCGGAGAAGTGGAAGCTGAAGAAGATACACAACTTCCAACTTCAACTACAACAAGTTAGAGGGCTGTTTGTGTGGTAGTATATGATATTCTCACTTCCTGTTTGGTTACTCACTCAGGGCACCATAGCCCTTGTCCAGCCCAATCAGATTTCCCAAGTGTCTGGTCCCTGTGGGTTTGTGGTGGAATTTAAGTACAAACGAGGCATTGATAGGATGTTTTATTTAATTGCTGTATAGAAATGGGTTTCGAAAGGATGGAACACATAATAGCACCCTATTTAGCTGTGGAGTTCTGAGTAGCTGGAAAATTTTAATATGCATTGTGGCAACCGGGGAGCTCAACCGGGGTGGTACCTCGCATAGCTTAGAACAGACACAACCTAATACAGGGTTAATTCATAACAAAAAGTGTTTATTGGTCAAAACGCAAACTCTGGTTCTTCTTTCGTCTTTCGAAACAAACAGCTTCCCTAGTTCCGAGTGGGGTTATGCCTGTCAACAGAAGAATAAACGTAGGGAATAGTGTTTAGCACAGCATTCAGTCTTCTCACACACATGTTCTTTCTTCTTTCCTCACCAGTCTATGTCTGGCGGGGCTTTAGCCCTGTTCCCAATTAGCTGAGGAGGTGCAACTGTAATCCTCATTGGCTGGCTAAGGGGTGGTTGAATGGAAAACCTGGAACGGATATCGCTGACCCGGACCTGGGGCACCGGCCATGGTGGTGATGATGTGTGTGCTGCCTCACGGGTCCCGGGTTGCCACAATATATAAAAAAATTCACTATAATTAATGTATAAAGTGTAAATGCTTACAAAATACTGGACTTGTGTCTACTCTGTGATATAATGATACAATCAGTGCTGTATGAAAGTAATAGACAATTTGCCCGCTAATTGTACACACTCTTGTACCCTCAAGTTCTTGTACATATATTTAAGTTTAAATTTTTTATATAATCAGTTCACAAGATAGATTTGTGTTTAACATTAGGAATTAAAATAACCAACATGTTGTAGACATGTATTAAAGGGAGTTCTATCATCTTGCCCATTTGTAGCCTTATTATGGACTAAGTGAAAGTTTAATGCATTTGTTTTATGACTGGGCCAAGTGTGAGCTTGGTTGCCTCAATACAAAAGTGACTTCATTAAGCATGTGTTGAATGGTAAATTGGTCTCATGTGTAGGAGTGTAGATTTTTTTGCTTCTGAAAGGAAAACTGGCGGGTGAACTGACAATTGAAAAACAATTAGGGAAGTACATTAAATCAATACTTTTTTGGTGGGAAAGTTTTCAGAGTTCCCAGTTGTCTTGAAAAAACGTACGTCAAGTCAATGGTCATTCATTTCCAAGTTCCTAGTTCTCTGTTTCGATGGGCTCATGCCAGAAAGTTCCCCCTCCCTTCCAAAACAAATGTGATCTACTTTCGCTCTGTCAGAAAACACAGCCACCAAGGGTCCCAGGCCAGTCAAACCAAATCCCCTTATTTAAGGGTCTGAAGCATAACAATTAAAAAGAGACTATGGCTCTATTTTTGTTTGTAATAAATGTGCAGACTGCATCTTAAATGGCACCTAAGACTGAACTGATTGGAACTGAACCTAGTAAGGCTTTACCTAAAAACAGACTGAAAACTGCAAGTAGCCTGGCCATTTTCTGGTATTGAATGTATTTTCCCCACCAGATGGCACTATGGACTTGCATGAAGTGGGGAGGTCCCAGTTCACTTTTGACCCTTGACCAAATTGTGTCTGTTCCTTACACTTTTCCAATAGCCCGGTTCCTCCCTAAACCAATATCAGTCTGGTTGTTTGGTTGCACAAGCCTCCCCTTCCTACACAAGTCTAAAAAATTATGGAAGCAGTAATGTAAGGCACTGTGGAAAAGAACATCAGTTACTGAAATGTAACAGAAATGTAAGTCACAAGTACTGAGGAGTCACAGCAACTGGCCTATAAACCAAATTTGGGCTGTAGAAGTAAATTTTTTAAATGTTGAATGAGAAGTGTACAGCAAGTCATGGAATAAAGGACTGTATCAGTATTAAAATCAACTTCTGTTGTGCTAATGTTGGGGATCAAATGTGGCCTGTGGTAGAAAGACAGGTTGAGGTATCAGAGTATGATTAGGTGGCATTAAGTGTCAGTGAGAAGAGTAGAGGATGATAATTAGGAGCAGACTGGCCATGTGACATGTCATGCCAAGTGGGCCTCTAACTCTTCTACCGAAAAAAACACTTCAATGTTTTGTGATTGGTATTGCCTTGATCTACTGTACTACATAGAAAATCGTGTCTTCTTAGGCTTTTTAATTGGATAATAAAGTAAAAGGTATGCGGTCTGAGTTTGGGGTGCTCATTTCGCATATCTTATTGAGAGCACTTTATCACGAACTGTGACATGATCGACCGCAACATCCCAAACAGCAGGTGGCGGCATGCACAATCATGTAACATGTTGTTAAAGATTACGAAGAAGAAGACAATGAAGTTGACTATTGGTATGAGGGGATTCTATTGTCCTACCTGGATCGCCACCGGGGTAGAAATTTGCACCAGTTAAAAGTAATCATTTATTTCTTTATTTTTTTAATTTAGTATTTCTTATTTAGAAATAATAATCACAATACAGATATTCCTGCAATAACTAATATCAGATGAACAAAAAACTATCAAGAACATCGAACAAAGGTGTACACAATCAGACAAAAAGACACAAGGCTTCGTACATTTTTAAGTTAAGTTTCAGATAATGCAAAAACTCAGTTTTAAAAAGTGCACATTTTGGCACGTCTTTAGCCCACTTACATTTATGAATAACGTATTTTCCATAAATTATTAAAAGATTGACAATATATATTTTGTTCATAGTCATAATTATCAAATAAAAGTAGAACATCTTTACTATGAAGTTTGACATTAGTACCAGTAATCAAAAAGAACAAATGTTCTAAACCCAACAAATGTTCATTCTTAAATGAAACTTCACAAATTTTGTATGTAATGCCATGCATGTCCATACAGCTTTCCAAATAATATCTCTATGATTAGAGTTCCAGTAAGCCTTGAAAGCAGGATTAGCAATATCAATGCATATACTCCTAATGTAGTTATTTGTGCATTTTATATCTTTGAAGTTTACACCGTCGATAAGAATACTAGGGTTGAATTTTGGACTTGAACTGGGTTGAACTGGGTTGAGGGCCAATGTCGGCTGAAAACCAAATTCACATAGTTCAGTCATATTCAGTGAATATCCTTTTGTGTTTTAAAATACAAATATAATTTTAACTAGGTCTAGTTTGAAGACATTTTTTATATATATTTGGGAAAGCCAACATGTCTTCGTGACAGGTACAACTGATCCGTATAGCCCGTTACGTCACAAGTTAGTGTAATTAAACTCCCTCTACGACATCACGTCTGGTTGACTTCAGAGATGAAGCGGGAAGCACGGCTATGTACTATCAGCTGTGAATGCGATACTGATAAAGTGAATCCCCTTTCGGTGGTGTTAAAAATCTTGGCTATCTTTCCTGCTACAAACTTTTGTTTCTTATAAGTGGTGAGTCGAAATCTGTCTAACACGCCAGTTAGATGAGTAACTAGTTAGTAACTAAGCTAGTTACAGCAGCTAGTAACAACAAGCTAACTCTTAGCAAGCTTGCTAGGGATAAGCCTAGGCCTGGTTCGGGCTGTTGGTTTATCATGACATTTGTTATTACATTTCTTTCAACTATCAAGTAACGCTGTACTGTTTCCGTATTTTATGCACTGTTCCTAGAGCAAAACTGCACATTATATTTATTTATGGGCACTGTGGCTTTATTCTGTCTGCTGACTTTACTCGTTGGGTGCATAATGGGCATTGTAACGGTATTTACTTTCTGCGTGCTGAAGTGCCCTTGTTGTATGATTTTAACTAGTTATCATGAGTGAAGTTAATAATGTGATAATCTTTTCAACTTACTAAGGCTCATGGAAATTTTGAAACGAGGGGTCTTCTGCGTGCGTGCAGCTGTGTTGTGTGTGTGTGTTTTGTTTTCTCTTGCTGCTTCTTGGGTCATGCATTTTTAATAGGTCCTGTCCCCCATTCCTCAAACAGGCTGGAGCATGCCAGGCATGAGTGGCGCACACCTGGGCGAATGGCAGAGGAGGTCCTTTGACATTTCATCTGGCTCCTGCACACCTGAACAGACGGCAGATGCCTATCGGGCACACATCCTGGCCATTCAATATGCATGGGCCAACTCCCAGCTCTCTTTTGCCGGCATGGACAGTCTGCTTAGGACCTACTCTGAGCGCTATGCTGCGGTGCTGGACTCGGACGACCCTCGCACGGGGCTCAACAACTACGCTGAGGCCGCACTGCAACTGGCCCGCAGTCAGAAGAATCACAGCGACAAATGGGAGTCGTCCCTGAACACAGCCAGTGTACTGGAGCTGCCGTGCGTGCGGAAAGTGGTTCGGTCCGGGATGGGGTGTGGTGCGTCCTTGGTGGCACCTGCGGATGTTGACATCACAGTTGGACAAGAAATCAGAGGCAGCTCCCTGTCGGGATTGCCTCCGACTGGACTCAAAGCTGCGGAGCCACTGTACAAACGCCCTCCGCTGTGGCCCACGTCTGAGGTCAACAGCGCCTCAAGCCTTTTCCAGGGTGCTGCTGCAGGGAGGCCGAGACTCCCTGACGGCTTCCCCGGCCAGCCGCCTCCTTCCGCCGCCCCCTCTGCACGAGCTTTGCCCCTGTTCAGCCAGCACACATCTGCTCCATTGCTAATGAACCCAGGGCCCGCAGGTCAACAGGTTTTCAACTCTAACCCCTCCAAAAGGAAGGCGTTCTGCAGCTCTGGCGGTGAAACTAGCAGATGTGTGTCTTATGGAGGCCAGGTCGGGAGCGAACCGCGCAGTGTCAGCACTAACTTCAAAACGGCCAGAGAGCAGTTTTTTGTAGATCAACAGAAGAAGCACTCCCACCAGCCCCAGAGAAACCAGCAAGTCCCTGGGATGGTGGCTGCTTTGGGGGGTGCTGCTAAGAAGTCTCTGGGGGCCAACAGGCCGCGGGGGACCTTTTCCAAATTTGTGTCCCCCATGCCGAGGCAGGAGGATGAGGTGGATGGGGCTGGTAGCAACAGGGCCCAGGAGACTCCACCAGTGGACGAACGTCTGAAAAA
This sequence comes from Novumbra hubbsi, assembly GCA_016801125.1. Taxonomy (NCBI): domain Eukaryota; kingdom Metazoa; phylum Chordata; class Actinopteri; order Esociformes; family Umbridae; genus Novumbra; species Novumbra hubbsi. The sequence goes on from JACXGK010000535.1 coordinate 58,987, forward strand.
CTTTGAGCCCAAGATCATCGAGCTGATCATGAGTGAAATTATGGACCACGGGCCACCCGTAGCCTGGGACGACATCGCTGGCCTGGAGTTTGCCAAGGCCACGATCAAGGAGATTGTGGTGTGGCCTATGCTCCGGCCGGATATCTTTACCGGCCTTCGCGGTCCACCCAAAGGCATCCTCCTGTTCGGACCCCCGGGGACGGGGAAAACGCTAATCGGGAAGTGCATCGCTTGCCAGTCTGGTGCCACCTTCTTCAGCATCAGCGCCTCGTCCCTCACGTCCAAGTGGGTGGGCGAGGGGGAGAAGATGGTGAGAGCCCTGTTCGCCATCGCCCGCTGCCACCAGCCGGCCGTCATTTTCATCGACGAGATCGACTCCCTGCTGTCCCAGCGCACAGACGGCGAGCACGACTCGTCGCGGCGGATTAAGACCGAGTTCCTGGTCCAGCTGGACGGGGCGACCACCTCGGCCGACGACCGCGTCCTTGTCGTGGGGGCCACCAACCGCCCTCAGGAGATCGACGAGGCGGCCCGGCGCCGCCTCGCTAAACGCCTCTACATCCCCCTCCCCGACAACGGTGCACGACGCCAGATCGTTTCGAAGCTCATGGTCCGTGAGAAGAGTCAGCTGGGGGAGGACGAGCTGGAGTGCGTGGTCTTGGGGACCGCAGGCTTCTCCGGCGCCGATATGACCGGGCTGTGTCGCGAGGCCGCGCTAGGCCCCATCCGGAGCATCCAGTTCAGTGACATTGCCACCATCACCCCTGACCAGGTGCGGCCCATCCTCCACCGCGACTTCCAAGAGGCCCTGAGGGTTGTGAGGCCCAGTGTCTCAGCAAAAGACCTGGAGCTCTACGAGCAGTGGAACAAGACTTTCGGTTGCGGTCATTAATCAAGCCACAGCAGGGGAATGTAGGCTGTTGCATTTGACTTATGTGAACTACCTCGCATTTAAAGCTGTAAAATATCCCTGCGGTGAACTACAACATAAAATTTGACTTTTTTAACATTGGCCTATGTGATAACTCCATTTTGCTCTAATGATTTATGGAACAATGTTGTTATTACCAGGTATAGGCACTTTGTTTTTCCCGTTTTGTATTTGCTCAGATAGAATGTTGGTGTGAGTAATGACGTGTTAATAAAGTTGCTACATTTTGTCCTAAGGCATTGCACTACAATGGTGTTCCTTTGTAACAGAGGAAATGTGGCAAATTGTTTTTTTTCTGAGGACGGGTCATGTGGAAATGTTCCCTTTTCACTCCATAAGGTACCTGTTTATCCAAAGCAGAATATTGCAGGTCTACATCTGCTTTCGGTTTCACATCTCATCAAGGCTCGTTAATTTAGGTCTATTGTCTCCCACTCATTTCCCACTCGTTATTATGTAATTTCCATCCAACATCTTTCTCAATCCGAATCCAAACTGTTCCTGAAATATCAGCTTAAGCAATGGATGTGCTAACCGTGGCCAGGGGAAGTTGGCTAACCCTGAGTGTCCTGGTCTTGTGAAGAAGGCTTTCCCGCACAGCACCCATGTGTAGCCTCTTCCTGTCACGGAGACCATGTGCTATGAAGCTAATACATAACAAAACAGGAAAACTGTACCTTTGTGTTTGTATACGTTTTCATGATCCCAAAATGACTGGGTCCTGCTCATCTAAAAGCTATTTGGTCAGGTTGCACCTAATGCAGCACTTTCCTCCATGTAAGCCCCAACTTCAATCTTCTCTGCCAACTTCTAGCCCTCCAGATGCCCAAGGAGCCAACAGAGATTTTGAATGTGGTTGATGTTCTTTAAAGTCTGTTGAATGCCTTTTTGGATGTCGATTGCCACTGGTCAAGAAGGAGACAATTATAGATTGTGCCGACATCAAATGAAATTGTCATGTAATTTTCATGAAATAGTCTGAAAAACTGGAAGACCATGAAAAAAGGGTTTCATGTATTTTTCATCTTTTTGTCAAGTTGCTGATTAATATTTCAGAGTTCAGGGGTTGGCCACAGTATTGAAACTTTGTAAGATTAGCCAGCAATGCAAGTGGTGAGCACGTCCCAGAGGGGTGGTGGAAGCTTGTCAGAACAGCAGGGCTCCCCACAGCTGGACCAGGACAGATGCCCAGAATTCCTCTGGTGCTGGGGTGGTAGATCCAGTTTCTTGACACCCAGATGAATGTATCATGCCATTATGTATCTTTAACACCTTTTTATTTCTAGGAATGTTGTGTTGAGTTTTGGCTTTCAATTAAAGTACTATGCTATTAAGGACAATTGCTAGACCAATGGTTGTTAAACTGTGGTGTGAGGACCCAGATGACAGTGTCTCTGCCCCGATTTTTTTTTTACATCCACATTCTGGTATAATGGTCCATGGAATGAATTTACAGGATGTAATACAATACAGTGTAATATGACCCGAAATAAAGTTATTGCGATACACTTTTCCCCCAATTAAAGTTTTAAGATAATTCCTTTTGTATTCATTATAAAACATTAAATCAGAAATGTATTGATTCAAGCTCTAACACTGCAGTTTTTCATCTATTTCATTGCAAAATATGTAGAAAATCGGCTTCAAAACTGCTTTTTTAATATTCATTTGTTTCAGCCGAGCACAGCTGAGGTCATAGGAAACCTATTCATTTTTATTCATTTCAAATTGAGTTCTGATTATGAGGAGTTCACTGTTAAGTTTGGCATTACGAAACTGGTCCCCGGCCCAAACAGGTCTGAGATCCACATTGTTCACTTCGTGCCCTTTCACCCAGTTTGAGTTTTGACCAAGTCCACCCCTGGTCTATGCTTGTAATCTAAACCTTTGAACAACAGTGTAACATTTGGTTGCCTTTCTCTCCAATCATAAGATTAACAGACGTGACATCTTGGCCTGCTGAATCTGGCCCAGTCAAATAGGATCCTCCCTAATGGCATCGTTCACTCGGTTTCTTAAGTGGTAAAGTAGACCTATTTCGGTAAACTGTCCGAAAGGGGAAGTGAGATTTGGGATTTTGGCAGGGGGATAGTGTGTTGGCCAGATAATCCCTCATGCAAATGTTCTCCCTCCCCCGTTAGGTCCCAGCGAAGCGTGGTGGGGGCTTCGGTGCTGGCCACAGCTGCTTCCCGTTTCCGCAGAATCACATAGCAGCCATCTGGAAGAGACGCCGCTGTCGCTGCACAGCCCTGATGAGCTCTTCGGCCGGGCCTTTCCTCTCCATGCAGCTAGGTTTGGTCCTCTGAGCCCTGGCCCCTGCCTGATGCTCGATGGCCTTGTCCACCGTGTCATATCTTGCTAGTGGTCCACTCTCTTGTTCTCCTGCGCTGTAGAATTCACTTTGCTTTCTATAGCTACTTTCACGTACATCTTCTCTGTGGCCCTCAGTTTTTTTTCTTTCTGAGCTTTCAACTGTTTTCTGTGTTCGACGTTGGATCAACGAATCAATATTTATTTCTAAAGCCCTGTTTACGTCAGCAGTTGTCACAGCACCCAGCCTGGACCCTTGCTTCCTGCTTTTCTTTTTATTATAAGTCTTGTTAAGTTCTTTCGCATGTTAGCACTTATCACCTTAGGTCGTTGGCAGTGCAGGACTTACCTTCTCTAGTGTTTAGTGCCCTGCCTTGCTTTTCCAGAATTTGAGGTACTACAGATCTTGTAGGACTTTTTAAACTGTAGAAAATAACCAAATCAACTCAACTAATTGTCCTCTAAACAATGGTGTATCCACACTGCACAGAGGTCAGGGTATTTGTTATTTATATAATTGATATTCAAACTCCTATTATTCTGAAAATCTCTGGTAACTTATGCATATATGCAAATACTTAGTTATTATACTAGTTGCCTGAACCGGAGAGCTGAACCTGGTTGGATACTGTGGCATACCCATATTGGAATCCATATTTATACAAAGTAGCTTATAAGTACATAAAGTATTCATTTATTCAGCACAAATTAAATGTTTTCTCTTGGAAAATAATATATTTTCTCCAGGAATAGGAATGTCAATCATTCAGTTTGTTTTTCCTTGACAAGTAGCAGCTACATTTTGAATGACTGGCATATTTTGAACTTAACGATTTAGGTCAGTTTGAGGAAATCCAATCACATTTCAATATTTCTATCTATGATTCTTATTAAGGCAGTATGGTTTTGTAATGAACGAATTGAGAGTTGCTCACTAAAACGTGTTGGGTCACATTTTGAGTTACTTGCATTGCTTAAGCCAGGGGAGGGCAAACTTTTTCGCTCGGAGGCCACATCAGGACTTTGAAATTAAATGGAGGGCCACATTTGTTTCTGTAATTTGCTAATCATAAATTATTTGCAGGCCAGAAAAGGGCAAAAGTTAAAACATACATGTTTACAGTAGATCCCTTCTAATGTGTAAATAGTTTAAATTATGACTCAGATGTATAAGAATGGGCTGGTGAGTTGTTTTTTTATTCCCCTCAAAACCATTTTATTACCTTCCGCGGGCCGGATGGAACAGCCTCGCGGGCCGCATTTGGCCCTTGGGCCGTAGTTTGCCCACCCCTGGCTTAAGCTATTCTAAAGAGAAAAAAATATTCCTACAGGTTACCTCATAGTTTAATCAAAACATTTAAAAAAAATTGATTAATTGTTTCATGAAAAAAAACACTAGAAAACTATTGCAATGTTCATATAACTTTTATTTAACAAATTTGATTGTCAATATTTCAGGAATATCTTTAGTTTTTTATTCCATAAGTGGTATACTTTTCCACTGCTGTATGCACAAAGCATCAAATATATAGTCAGTAAGGCTGTTTCAAAACTCTAAGCACATTTTCATTGAATTGGGACATCCCAAAATCCTACTTATTTTTTATACCATACTTAGTGTTTCAAATTACAATGCATAATTACTGCATAAATAACGTAATTACAAACTTTCAAAATGCGCGTTTGTAACATTGCCTTTTATTTAATTCTACAATAGTGTAATAACACACATTAATATATTTTATTGGCAAAGCAGACATCTTCATCCATAGGGAAAACATTTTATCCTTAGGGACACAGATTGATCAATGTGATACCAATGGGAATTCAACCCACAACTTTGCTGTTTCTAGTGTCATGCTCTTATAAACTGAGCGCACAGCGTCATTCAAATACAGTAAGTACAAAACTATACAATACTGTACATGATTACAATACAGACATGCAGGTGATGAATAATTGCCCTCTGAGCGCACTAAAGTTCTTAAGGCTAAAAACAGTTAGAACATTTATGTGATTAAAACTAGAGTCTGCTATACTTTACGTCTCTTTATTTTACACTACACCTATATGTTGTAATTCTCAAAAAAATATTAATTTTGCACATGGGATGAAAAGGATAAACATTCTTGTCAGTACATTTCAACGGCTACTTCTAAGGTTTTGCACATTGTGACAACCGCCAGTTTATAATTACTGTTGCATGCCACTGTGTTTTCTGGTACCCACCATCGCTCCAAAGCAAATTCCTTGTATGTGTAAACCTACTTGGTAATGAAGCTGATTCTGATTCTTCTGATGTTATTAAAAGGTGAGTTTTGAAACAAGTACAGGTGTCTTGCATGTTTTTCTATTCAATTTACTGTGCTTTGAAAGACATACAGGGACAAAATATTTATGATTATAGTTGATAGTCAATATATTTGTAATCAGTGTGTGCCAAAAGATTTCTGCAAATGAATGAATGAATTTTGAGTTTTGTAAAAATCTAGTATTGTATGTAGTGTTGTATTTTTATATTTCAAACATACAATATATAATTTCCCAGTCCCAATATAAATGGCCCATGGGAATCTATTTTTATCCTGGACTAGTCCTGATATGCATTCTGGAAATCACCCCAATGAGTACATTCTGTCCTCTACATCAACAAAACTATATTTGATGTTAAGTGCTTTCTGGGATGTGGGCTTTTAATGAATGTATGTTGAAATAGAAATGTCTTCTTTTTGACTTTTGATTGTTGTTTTAATCACTTCTGTTCTCAAAAAGCTTATTATGGCTTCATTTGAGCAACCACTGTGAAACCGGATGCATATCGTTCCACAACTATCGTTTCCAAGAAATTGATGTGCTAGATGGAATATTCTGGTTAATAATAGTATGAAAAAGAAATAAAATATCTGGCCTTTGTTTATGTAAAATATTCTTTATTGTTATTTGGCAAGCATGATATATGAAGTTTGATTTAGGTTAAGTCTAAATTCACAGTAAAGTGTTCTCTGCCATCAAAGTAAATAGCGGGCACAATACAGAATATCATCCATACTTTATATCAATGAAAAATATATTTCCGTAAACAACACAGTAATCATGTTTGTATAAATGGTAGGGAATGTTTGAAGTAAAAATATCAATCATAGGAAAACAACACCAACTGTAATAAATTACAAAAAGAAATACATGCATGTGTTCATGGCATAAATAATATATAAAAAGTTTAAATACAATAAAGAGACAAATCTCATTCGGGGTATTCAAATTTATTAGTATAATGGTTTTAATTGTATTTTCCCACGCTGTATGAATTAGCATGAAGGATAAAATAGGTTGCTGTCCAGTATGACATGACAATTTAAATGCCATTTTGATGTATTGTCTTTATTTACAATATCCATCCCATTCCCAAACACTTGATGTTCTGGAAACAATATGCTGTCCTGGTTGTAGTAGGGTTTTATCCAATTTTGACCATGTGGAAAAGAGCAGTGTAGGTTTGCAAATCCTATATGCAAAGGCTTAAAACAATACAATATGCCACACAATACTTACTGCTGAGGCACAAAAAGTTGTTCATTCTGTTTACTGAAGAGTTCTTTTTAGACATTTTGTTTTCAAAAACAGATAGAGATTTCCATGTTGTCCCTCTTAAATATGTGAAAACAACATAAGAGTCTTGCTCTTTGTTCTTCAAACATGCAGTTTCTTGACCGTGTATAAAAATCACCACTTCCATAACGAGATGGAGGAACGTACAGAGGCTGTGTGTCTGTATAAGTATATGTGTGCATGTGCTAATACATTTATGTGTTCATAAGTGAGTGTATGTTCCATGGACAATTCAGAAGCGGTGCTCCCCACGGGTCATGTGTGACGAAAACTCGTATCGGTCCGGACTGCGATGGCCGCAGAGGTTACACTCGAAGGGGTCTCGAAAGCCGTGGCAGCCCATGTGGATGGTGTACATGACGTGGTCAAGGAAGAGGATGCGGCAGTGTTCACAGCGATAACACCTCACCTGCTCCCCGTCGCCGCTTAGCACTTTGAAGCCCTCCGAGGCCATCTCCATGCTGGCTCGCATGGCCTCGTACTGCCGCTGCTGCTCCTCCTTCACCAGGGGCAGCGGGCCATTACGCGCCCCAGACGTGATGTGGTTGGTCAGGTAGATGAGGCCCGGCGCCCCGCCACCCGCCCTATCCTCGTTGCTCTCCGTGTCGGTGGAATCGTGGCCGCTGTTGCTGGGGGAGCCGTCCTTCTCGCTGGAGGCCGACTTGGACTTGGCGAGCAGTAGCAGGTTCTCGGCGGCGCTGTCCTTGGCCGACAGGCCCTCCGAAGGGGGCTTGTGGACGGGATACATGGAGCTCATGACCCCCACTTCTGAGGAGGTAGGGGAGGTCTGGATGAGGGGTCGCAAGGATTCAGCGCCCAGGTAGCTGATGGCGCTGTTGATGGCCTGGTCGAGGACGTGAGGCTGCATCAGTTCCCCTTGGCTGGCCTTGAAGGAGAGGTCTGATAGCCGCTTCTCACCTGAGGGTTAGGAAGAGAAAACAGGAGGGGGTCACAATTGAAATGTGAAAACAACTTTGTGTATCTATCATGCCAAGAACCAGTCATAGTTGTCAATTCATTGGTCACAGTTTTACTTCTGTTAATTAACAAGTCTCTTAATTTGAAATATTCCATTCTTCGTGTTAGTGTCTGGCTAATCATTTCTTTTTTTTCCTTTTTTTTTTGTTGAAGTTTCTAATGTTTTTCAATTCTGTAATAAATGTAATCTTTAAATATTGAGCTAGAGAGATTCCTGGCACAAGGGTATGCTGAATATGTGATGTTTTATCAAATAATCTCTTCTGCAGCACAAAGGTGGCAAATTAGAATGCATCCACTTGAAATACACATCTGGAACATTTAGAACATAAGTCCCTGTGGTTACTAGTTACATGTACATCGGCATATAAAGGAAGCAGACAGGACCCCTTACCTACAAACTTCTGTGGCATAGTGCTTTTACGCTTGGCTACATTATTAGCTAGTCTGTCTAGCACCAGGGTTCTGTCAGATCCCATCTGGCTTAAGTCTTCCCTCTGCTCATTCTGGTTGCTTTCTTCCTTTACTACTGGAAAGCAAGACAGAAAATTAGGTTTCAGAATCAAAGTAGTAAAACCTGACCTGATCAAATTGATTGTATAACAGGATGAGCAAATATTGGTAAAAGCACCCCTGACTGCAGAGTTCTTAATGGTTGCAACGATGAGGATGCTATTTTTGCAGAAATTAGGTAAACATGGGTCAGACTGACTAAAAAAAGCATTATCAACCTCTTCTAATGTCCTCTTAGTATGTCTACGCTCTCAGTCCAATTCACAATTCTAATATTTCACTAGGCTATATATACAACTACCTTCAATGCTTTTAACTCATGTAGCGCTAACCTTGATCATTCCATGGTTTATTTTGTTTTACGTACTGTGCTGGTATATTAATACATCAGTAAAAGCCACTTTACAACGTAAATTTTACTTTAAGCCAGGTTCTATATTCAGAATCAAAAATATTATTAGACTTTTGCAGAACTATCAATATTTATTTTTTAAGTCAGTCTCTTAACACAGAATGAAGTTGTACAACTTGAAGGATTATACAATATAAGATGCCACATTATTTGACCACTAAATAGAGTGTTTTCATAAAGTGCGATAGTAATGCTTTAATAAAATGCTTTCCCTTTTGGTCAACAGAGACAGATAAAGCAATATGTCACATACACTGCAAAAGCTTTGTATCTGATAGAGAAACAGCATTTATTCTGCAGTTAAATGTCATGAAATGGAGCCTGACCTTGAGTATTGTTTCAAGTTTGGGTGGTGCATTAATGTTAGTACCAGAGAAAGTCCTGAGGGGGGAAAAGTGGGTACAAAGGGGCTGGGAGACAGACATAACTAACCTGTGTAGATGCTATTCTGCAACCCCATACACTGAAGATAGTTGTGACACCGCTCCTTGTGCTCCTCTAGCGAGCTACGCTGCTTGTAGCTCCGCCCACAGTAGGCACACTTGTGGGGTTTTCCGACTGCGAAAAGTGACATTCATGCAGAGGTGAGAACTGACAGCAATGCACTGAGAGCAATGTTCAAGCACACTAGAGAGGTCCGTAGTAATGGCCACATCGAAAGTGGCGTAGGACCTGGAGTTCTGGTGGTGCCATTCTTCTCCATTCTTCATAAGACTCTGACCCATGTTTCAATAACACAATAGATATAACTGTTTCATAATCATTTATTTGCAGTTGACTCATTTGATTCATTTCCCCACACTTAAACAAGACATCCATTGTACTGAATACACGGTTGTGTCCTGTCGCTCTTCCACACAATAAGACCTGTTCTTATATTAAGTGAATCTTGCACAAAAGAACTACAACGACAGGTGTGTCAAAAAGGTGCTAATTTTCTTTCGCCAGCTTTATTGAATACGACCGTGTCCACAAAACCCTGACCATGACCGCTGTCCCCCTGACTCACCGGAGTGGGTGCGCAAGTGTCCGCTGAGGGCGTCCCTCCTCCGACAGGCATAGTTGCACAGGTGACACTTGAAGGGCTTCTCTCCCGAGTGGAGCTTTATGTGGCGCAGCAGGTTGCCTTTCTGGGTGAACGAAGCTCCGCATTGGCTGCACTGGAAAGGACGTTCTCCTGAGGAAGAAACATCACACAGCAGGCGGTTAGGGACATCACTTAGGATCTACTAACACCTTTAAATTGTAAGAGTTAGCACATAATGCAGAATTGCCAAATTGATAATTTGTTTTTGGATTTTCTTTCTTTTTTTACTTTTTTACTTTTTTACTGCTCTTTTCTCAAAGATAATAACTGGATAATTGGTGTCTGGGTTGGGCAAAACTATTTCTGCATACTGCAACTGCATTACTTTTCCAACATTCGGCAGACCCAGAGCCAACTTATAATGTGCTTTGCTCATGGGTAAAGCATATAGATTTCTTTGAACATTCATGGATCATTGTGCTTCAGCGTAAGGCCATATGAATGGACTCAAATATGTTTGACATGAACAAGGTTGGTAGTTTGTATCAGTTTATAGATCCGTTTCTGATTTGCACCAATGTCACCTCAGCTACAACAAGAAAAGACATTAACAGGCCAGGTATAAAGCCATTGTCTGAAGTCATCTACACGAGCACAACATTTAAAGCATCCTCAATAGCACCACTGTAGATGTGAACGTAGGGGTCAATGTACTAAAACACTCCCAAGCTCTAGAACATATCGGATGATGGAACTGGAAGCTCAATCAACCAGCCCAGTAGGGTTTGAGAGCAGAGTGTCACTCCATTTCTCCGTGCTCTCCCTGGCCCAGCACCAGGAGCCGACCGCCGCTCTGATCGAACAAGAGCCTTTCAGACTCTGGCTGCCAGTTTTGTAATGCACCAGTGCCTGGGTCAATTTGATCTGAGAATCTCATTTTTTCCCCCCTCCTCTTCGTCTCTAAAATAAGAGCGGCCCATCACAATGCAAATTCAAACTCATTTGAATAAAGCGAAAGAAACACTTTGTGTTGAGAGCCAGTCTTCCTGATCAGCGGTTCTGGAATAAACCAATATCCAGCCTCACCGTGTGTTGTGGCATTCTGTGAGGTTTTAATATGTCTTTTTTTCTCAAAAGGCCCACATAAAATAAGAGTCACCAGTGAAGCAGCAAAAATATAGAAAAAAGGAAACTCATTAAAAATGCATTTCAGGAGCAGAGACTCGCCACAGAATATTTTCTATGTAAATAGGAGGCACTTCATTATATCTTTTATTATACGTTCTTTTGCATTTACATTAGTGAAGTGTTCCTTTCTTCCATTTTGGGTTTCATTAGTTTCTAAAGCTTGGCAGTCAAGTGCCTTTTTGAAAAGTGTTCCCACCCACTGCTTCGGGTTCATTACAATAGAATATCAATTTAAAATTTTTTAAAACTTTTAATACTCGGATAATTGCTATTTTGTGGAGATTCCATTTAATTGCTGCAGATATCCTATTTTTGAACTGTGATATAAGAGCATGTTTAGGGTCTATATTCATTATAAAAAATGATCGTACCACACAACAAATAGATCTTGATACATTTCACATTATATCGTGTTCATTTTTTTCTCACTGTTATTATTCCCAAAATACTTTAGGAAAAGTTGGGGCTCGTAAGTAAGCATTTTACTGCAGGTTTTATACATGTTTTGTATTTAGCGGTTATAACAAATCCAATTAAATTTTATATTTTATAATGGCTTCCTCAAAATCCCAGATACAAAATACCTCAAACCTACCGGTAACACATTATATACTACTCTTATACTTCAATATGTAATACTTGTATGTAATACAGACCAATATAATGAGAATAGCACATTAACTATGGGAATTGAGCCTCTGAAACTCATTCGACTAATACAACCAATGAAAGTTACTTTAATATCCAAATAAAAAACTGAATAGATTTAGTAACTAACACACACTCAATTCATATTAAGGTCATCCACTCACTCCAAATTCCCGTGTAATTAGGTGTAAAAAACAAGTAATCAATTTCTGCATTGCACTTGACCTACTAAGAACATACTGCAGTGATAAGAATTCTATTCCACATTCTAACTAAATAACATGTCAGTGGCAGAGTGTAAAATAGCGTAAACCCTCAGTTCCTCGGACTGTGGCCTACAACTCTACGGACAACTTTCGAGTCAGTCAAGATTATGCCAAACGGTCCCGTCTACTTCTTTCAGTGGCTCAAGTGAAGATAAATATACGATCAGAAAGAGGAAAACCTCCATTCCACATACACATGATCTTCTCAGTAAGGCTACCAGTGAGCATGGGTGCAAAGTAAGGGCGATGGATATCGCGTATGGCTTACCAGTGTGGCTTCGCTTGTGCACCATCAGCACATTGGGGCCAATGCAAACTATCCCACAGATATCGCACTTGAGTTTCCCGTTGGGCAGGCGGATACCCCCGGCCGAGGAGTAGGGGCCCTTGCTGTCGGGGGATGCATGGGAGCCGTTCACTTTGGCCCCCGAGGCATCGAGCACGCGCAAGTCTTCCGCACACTCCTCCTCCTCCTCGCCATTCATCATCATGTCAAAGGTGAGCCCATTCTCCTCGTCACTGCGAGCCTCAACTTTAATGTTACAGGCTGGAAAAGAGGGCAGTGGGCCACTGTTTAGAATAGGAGCATGTTTTGGGGGGACTATAGACCACCTGACTGTAGAAATATGAGTACATTCCTAAATGACTATTTCACCCCAACTTAGACTTTCTCCCGGACCATATGTGATTGGTAGTCCATAAACATGAATCTGTGAGAGCATCCCTCACCTCCAGTTAACTTGCTGGTAGTGATAGTTCGTGGAGTGAAAGAATTTCAATGAGCACTTTCTGTGCAGCGATTCTCAATTCAACTTGATTGGCTGATCTAACTAGAACATGACAAATTTGCGAACACATGCAGTGGATTTTTGTGATCGTTGTTCCAGATCAAACATAACAGATGGATAATATATCTTTCTTTGAACAGTTTTGCTAATGGAGATGGGGAAACTCATACTGCATCTCTCTTCATCACACTTCTTTGAAAAATACAGCAAGATAAACAGGAAACAGAGACACAGGAAACCGTGTGAAACGAGGGATGGGAGCGGTGTAAACCAGACCAACAATCTATGGTAAAAACACACACATACCCCAAACAAGTAAACACTATCTGAACAGATAGCTCTTTTACAATGAAAGCAATATTCTGAGTGAAACTGAGTTGTAATGCCAAAACATTTATAGCTTTATAGGTATTTCTGTGATCTGTATTTTCAATGGCTTTTTAACCAGAATAAGGCATGCAAATAAATGTTCACAAAACATTCTAATTTCATTCCACTTATCTAATTAAGTGCAGACAAAGCTAATGAAAAAGGAAAAGTGACAGCAGTCACCTTACTGAATATTGAAGGGAAGAACATGCAGGTTTATCGGTAGTACCATTGGTTCCTTAATGATTTGTGGCATTTTGGAATTTACTTTTTCAACACATAACCTTGCAAACCCTTAAACTATTGGCTGTGGTTACTGGTTTGCATGCTATAGTGGCTGGTTTCCTCATGTGTCTACCTTGTTTGTACACCCGAAGAGGAAGAAGTGGAAATAATGAAATATAGGAATCTATAGGGAAAAAGGGGAAGCTTTAGAAACAAGGCCTGCCTAACTGAAATACTAAGAATTATGGAGAAGTGACAGAAAGGGAAGCACAGACAAGGAATTGTAAAACAGTGTAACTGAAACATTCTTTTTGCGGGATATTTGTTACACTGTTAGGGAACAAGCTCCTATAAAGCATGATTCATCAAGTAAGTGAGAGCAGAAAGTTTGCTGATGAGAACCCAGTGAATTTCTGTTGCTCTTAGACCTACATTACTTCATTATTAACCGAGTGACATGTTTAATGCGTTGGCTAAAATCTGAAACTAGTATACAGTACCTTAAAAACTATTAAAATAAAATAAAAATAAAAATCCCTTTCAAAATAATACACAAACAAAGACAAAATATAGTATTTTCCCCGTAAACCAATTTTTCTCTGTTTGCCTGTTGTTGCTAGAAGTTGTAAGTGGACAAATAGTCTATGTCTTTCCGCTGAGCAGACTAGATGAGAACCCAAACCACACGTCTATACAAATGGCACACCCGGCACAAAGGGAGCTAGTTAGATGAAAGCTGAAGGGCAAAGACTACTACTGACAGAGAGGCCCTGATGAATGTGAAAAGCACAGTCCCACTAACCACAGCTGCTGGGTTACTGGAGAATGTTCACCATTTGACAACTTCATGTTTCCTCACCTTGAAAATAATCTATGTGTTAGGATAACCTGTAAATCATGTTTCAGTTTACTTGAGATTGGCATTACAAACGTCAGCTATTTGTATCTATTGCTACCTATCTATGACGGTAATAGTTTAAACACCAAAATCACCTTTAAGTCTCACTCACTTGTTTTATTGAGCTACAGTTAATAGTGGCACTCAAAGATTGTTGTATTTTCTGGTCCATACATGTCTTTCAGAGTGAGGAAGCAACTCATGTCTAACAGTTGTAAAATAGTGAAACTCTTTAAGAATGTTAGGGTCAGTCATGAGGAATAATGAGTTTTTGGCTATAACATGAATATACAAACAATTTTTATGGTTTACGTTTGGTTTATTATTCACTCCAGGGGATTAACTGCAACAAATTCCTAACATTATTTGGGGTCTGTCTGGGATTTTACTTACAGGTAATGTTGTGTTTGCTTGAGATTACCCTTAAAATAATAATGAAAAAAAAAAGACCACTGCACCCTTTTCTTTCCTTTCCAAAAAAGTTGAAAAGGAAGTGGTCTCTTAAAAAGAACTCTTCTGTTCCTCACTCAAAACTTTCCTTTTCAACTCTTTTGGAATGGAAAGAAAAAGGTGCAGTGGTCTCTCAATTGTTTCGGAGCTGTATAATTCATTATGGAATATTTATTTGTCATTTCACTCAAATTTCAAGTGCTGATATTGAAAGGACATAGCTGTTTTATTGCTCTATTTCTTTGTTTGTCCTTCCCTGTGTGATTACATATTTGCTTCCCAAAAAGAGCAAATCAGAATATGAGTAAAACAGACTTGTTATCAAGTAAAAGCTCCTCTTCCCATCCCCAATTTAGTCACAACTTCCCCATGTATCCCAGTGAAGCTGAAGCACAGCAGTAGTAGTTCCCTGTGTTCTGTCGGGGTCAGCAATGTTTTCATCAGCTATGAGACTGTGTTAGAGCAGGTCCGCAAAAACACGAAATATCTTTCCTGAGATGTTTTTTAACAAAACACTTAGCTTACTCACTTTGTTTTGAAATCAGCAAATACATTAGAAAATTCACTAGGTACTCCCCTGACACAACTCAAAAAAAATTATAGGAAATGCAGTTAACTGATAACAAACCATTGATGTTGGCTCATATGCAGAGTGGAAGTAGAAAGAGCCTGTTGGAGGTTCCTGTAAATGGCTTGCTTTTCTTACTGGCTGATGAAAATAGCGTGTGAGCTTGCTGGGCTGTCTAACCAACCTCATGTGAGCTACACAATTCATATGCCTTACTCTACTGAGTGTTAGGGGCCACAGAAAACAATGTGAACTCCAAATACTAGACTTGAACTGGCGATGCAACTCAAACATTTAGCGTGGAAGTCTACAATATGTAGCTCTGGTTGTATTAGTAAAACATGAATAGTCCTCATATTAGGTCTCATATTACATACATAAAGAAGAATTCTGTCACTAGACACAGTTACAATATAAGCCTGTATGATTGTAATTAATTAAAATGTACTATTTGTCTACAATGGATATAAGGCATTGTGTAACACCTACTTGTGTGGGGATGTGTCTTGCACTCCCCACCTAAGGGGAATACTTTTTGGGCTTGTTGAATCATATGGTGAAGGCTGTGTAGGATGAACCCAAAGAAGCCGTGTAGGGCAAATGCAAGTTAGCATTGGAAAGTGTATGGAAAACTGCAACAAAACAACTTGGCTTTCAGGGCCTCTGCTTTTCTTTCTGCCTCCATGTCTCAGTTACATAGTCATGCACCTAGCACTTCAGGCCGATAGTCTTTGTACCACATGATCCTGACAGATAATTATAACTCCCTGATGCATTTGGGGTTTATCAGAAAGCCAGTGATGCACTGCATAGATATAACAGTCACTTCCTCTCACACAGACGATTAGATCTTCAGGGAGTGTAGAGCAACACAGAAACGTACATTCACTCACACTCGAAGACATACATATAAACAAACCCATAAAGAACGCACAAATACACAAAACTCACACAGATAACTACACTCTGTTGTCTATGATTATGCCGACCTCTCTCCTGATTCAGGACCTCTTCCTGTATTTCAAAATACTATAAGACCAAAAAAAGAAATTACATCCTTAAAAGAAAGCACCCAACTGTAATCTATGAGGCTTGTCTTTGTATGTGAATTAGAAGACCCTAGAACACACTGAAAACACTAATAGTATATGTCTTCCAGGACATTCCCAAATATATAAATTAATTAATTTAGGTAGAAAGAATCTGTAAACATTTTAAATGTCTATGATTGTTATCTCTAAGTTGTAGTCCCAATTAATGCATCAGTGAAGATTTTAGTTGGTTTTTAGCGGTTTTTCACAATGTATAATCCGGTAAGTAAAATGACTAATCATAGGCAAGGCCACAAAGACAGTCATATGGAGAAAACCATGGCTGACTGAGCTCAACCACAGGAGCTTACCTGGCTCATCAGTTCTGACATCACTAAAAGAAATATGTGAATTTACGATAAAAACACCAGGACAATATTACATCAATCAGTTTGTGCTTCATGTATAAACCTTGGAATTTCAGTGTTCTACATGAAAATGTCAAACAATGCTGACGTTGACTTTTAGTAGAAGTGTATTTCATGGTAGGTCAGTTACAATACGTTCCTGGTGAATGACAACTAGTGTCCTATTTGTGTAGTAAAATATGGCATATGGGTGATGTTTTTTTATGTTCAATGCCGGGTTAAAACCTTGACAGTTGAAGTGAAAGCGGGCGTGTGTTTGCAGGTGTTTTGGATGTGCGGTGGTGTGATGCATTATGATGTGCTGTGCTGATCTCTGAGCTTGTCTCAACTCCTGAACACTTTATCTCCTGGAGTGTTGAAACTGCCTGATGGCAAGTTCTTCTTAGGAAACTCTTGCACATCCTATTTCAGTTTCCTCTGCTCTGACATGTTGTTTTTTTGCCTGTACACAGCCTCAAAGCACTATGGTAAACCTCACCAAGCAGCTCTCTGGAACAATATGGATTCCAATTTTACGCTACGATTTAAAGAAACCAACATTGTTTTTTGTAGCTACCTTTCTCGAGTTACTGCAAAACTAGGTTTTTCACAAATGTTCACAGGAAGTGACAAATTGAGAATACAAAACTTCATTCAAATGTTGCCTGGTGATATCTAAATCATGTCCCGAGATTCAATAAACTTGTACATTCACTATTGCTAATGGTCCATGGTATTCCCCGGATTGGTCTAGTTCTATCCTCAATATCAAGGCCACGTTAACCATTCCTTAAGGCTTTGCTCTTCATGAGACAGATCAAAGAAATGTCACATCTTTCCTGCCAATGACCTAAATGCATCAAGATGACAAGATGACATCAAGATGTTCAAAAGGACAAAGTTGGATTAAGAGCTAGACTGCTTGTAATAAATGGATCTGAGGAATTTTTGGTTTCATGTTGTAATGACTGATTACAATACTGATACCAAACGGTAATTTCATCCGCCATAAAGTTTTTAATACATTTGTTTAGTTCTCTAGTTCTGGTTTCTTTTTCTGTTGTAAAGATAAGAGGGTGGAGCTTTTGCAGTGCAGATGTAGGCAGATGTAATGCATTTACGTGACATTTTTGTTAATTTTGCTATAATTGCAATCTTTAAATCATTGTTTTTTTTATTTATTAGGACTAACTTAGTTTGTGACTTCTTTCGTGCCTCTGAGGGGAAACTCCCAGGTTATGTGGGGTTTGAAAATGTGGATGGCAATTCTGGTCTAGGCATAAGGACCTAACTAGTTACAGGCATATTGATGTGAGGGGGTGGCTTATTGAAACGTAGGTGGCAGGACCTTATATGACCCCATAACTCACCCATGGCTCCTTTTTCCCCTCGGTTGTTGTGCTGCAGATTGGAGCTGGCTGACAGGTCCTCCGGGACAGGCATGGACTCATCGTTCTCCTCAGACACGTCATTCTGAAGGGGGCTATCCCCGCCTGCGAAGGGGGAACCACAGGCCCGAAAACGTTAATCCCTACAGAACGTGGTTCTTCTTTGCCATTAAATATGTAACTATCTCCTATACATTATAGGAGCTGCGAATGCAACCCACGGTCAGGCCTGAACGCATTGTCCCCCCGTATGGCCTGAAAACAGAGGCTCCTACCTGGCATCTGAGACATCTCCTGTGCCTGCTCACTCTCCATTCGGTGCAGGTATTCTAATGGGACAGAGACATGGAGGTGTTTAAATGTAATCAACAGCGCGGCATGGCTTGAGAAACACGATGTCACAAAAGACCACGGGCGACTAAAGCAGTGACCTTTCACTGCGCAACACCGTCACCCCGGCAAGATCGCTCTTGTCACAGCGCTGGACTCACCACTGTCCCGCCACATTACACTACAAAGAATTACAGACATTTTCATTACTACACTGACAGAGAGGGCGGGCTGAGAATGTGGCTCAGCCCGTGACAGGCCACTGCTATGGGGGGTTGCCAGGGGCTTTCAGACCGCATTTGTTATTTATTGTTAATTTCCTGCCACGTAATCATCCAAAAATGCAAACTGACTGCCGCAAAATTAAGCAGAAAATTAACTGGCCCTAGGTCACCGACGACGCGCCTGTTTGGCGTGCCCAGCTGATCGGCACTCGTGTTCCCTCTAATTTATTGAGCATGCATCGCTGAGCGCGGCACGGCGTAGATGTGTGCAAGGCGAGACCCGATCCGAAACAAAGAGAGAAGCGGAAAATAAGACAGAGAGAGAGAGAGTGAGAGAAGGAGAGATACTAAGATACACGGAGAAAGAGACAGCAGGATAGAGAGACAGAGAAAGAGGGGGGAGATGGATTGAGCGAGAGGGGAACCAGGATAGACAGGGAGTGGGACAAATAATGAAAGTAAAGAGAGAGAACCGGAGACAGAGAGATAGAGGAAGGCGAAGGCCAAAGTAAGTTTATCTCGCGCAAGAGGAGGCAATTTCAGCCAAGAAGAGGAAGAGCACATCTCCTGGCCTCGGCACCGCTGCATATCCGAAGAGTCACCAGTGCGCGTGGCCCCATTAATAATGCATCCCCCTTAAGCCTGCAGCAGATGGGCACAACAGCCTCGGCCCCCGGCTCCGCCACTTCAAGAAGGCCCTTGGTGGAGCCACTTGCCCGGCCGAGCCAGCCACACAGGGAGAAGTGAAGCTCCCTAAAATAGCGAAGCGAGCCTAAGGGAGAAGGGGAACCTAGGCCTTCCTGTTTTACTGACAGATGGCTCCACACATTTGGAACAAACAGTGGGAAGCCACTGAGCAGCGCCGGCTGCTGTCGCAACGCGCAGACGGATCGAGTCAAGCTCGAGGTTCTACAACCAACAGTCACCCAGGACCCAGGAGAGGGGGGTGTAGGAAGAGCAGGGGTCATCGACGCAGAAGAAGTGGCGCCGCGAACGCTGTGGGTGTTGCGTGCTAGTCTGTCAACTTATGACCACGCGCCATCGTTCTTTAGCATCTGGAGTTTGGAGGTTGGGAGGGGGTGGCGGTGTTCTTGTGTGCATTTTTTCCCGGGCAGATGGTGCGAAGGGAAACACTGATGGTGTTGGTGGGGGCCTTTGACAGAAGTGAGAAATGCATTCCCATGTTCAACCACAACCCAGTTGTGTAGGCATGTAAAGAGCAAGGTGCATGAAAAAGTTCAGGAAGTTGAATGTTCACCCGACATGACACTGTTCAAACGTTCAGCAACAGGCCGGATGTTAAATTCCATTAAAAATATATATTTTTTAAAGGATTTAAAAAATATTTTTTTCTAATCAATATCTATGGGTAACATTTTATTTTAAACAAAAAAACTAAACAAAAAATATTAAAATGTACATAGTATATTTGTATGTTACATGATTCTCAATAAATGTTGTTTTTTCCATGGTTTCCTTCGTAAGGGCCCCATATTCATCTATACATTCAACCTCCTCCTGAATAAGTCTGCAGGCCCTGCATGCTTCAAACAGACCACCATTGTCCCTGTACCAAAGAAACTGTCCATCACATGCCCGATTGTCTACCGCCCAGTATCACTGTCCTCTATCATAATGAAGTGCTTTTAGCGGCTGGTCAGAACCAAATCTGCTTTAGCCTACCTGACACCTTGGACCCCCTTCAATAACAGATCTACAGACGATGCCATACCCTGACAGCACACACGCCCTCTCCGACCTGCAAAAGGGTAACACTTAAGTGAGGATGCTGTTTGCGGACTGCAGCTCAGCATTCAACACTATTGTGCCTGGTAAGCTTGTTCCCAATCTCATGACCCTTAACACCTCCCTTTGCAACTGGATCCTGGACTTCCTGATGAGCAGACCCCAGGTGGTGAGAATGGGCAACCTCCTCTGCAGTCCCTGAGCATCGGAACCCTCCAAGGCTGTGTACTCTGTCCCCCCCTGTACTCCCTGTTCACGTCATACTTCTGTTTGGGGAGACACAACCATCTCCAACAACGATGAGACCAAGATGTTTGGCATTTCTTTGGCCCTCTCACCAACTTTTACAGGTGAACCACAGAGAGCATCCTCTCAGAACGCATTACTGCCTAGTACCACAGCTGCTCCGCTGCTGACCGCAAGGCCCTTCAGGGGTGGTGTAGTCAGCGGAGCGCATCATCGGCTCCCAGCTCCCTTCCATGGAAGGCATCTACCGTACACAACGCCTTTGGAAAGCACGGAACATCATATAAGACTACACCCACCCAAGCTTTGGTCTATTCCCACTGCTGCCGTCTGGTAGATGTTACCAGAGCATCAGAACACAAATTTCCAGACTCACCAAATTTTTTTTCGCCAGGCCATATGGCTTCTGAACCAGAAACATTGATCTATTGATCACATGAACACATGATATGCTTTGGTCATTTTTTATGTTCACTTAATGTACATTAGCACATTTCAACGTATCCATTTATAGGCACTACAACCCATTTTTTTTCATGCTGTCCATATTCCCATTTCTACATTATCTGCAATGTAAATCTGTTATGTATATTTGTTAAATTTTTTGCTTTATATGTTTCTTAATGCTTCTGCATAGATGAACACTTGACCTCGACCTGGCTTTGGGCTTGAACGCTGGGTTCAATAAAACACTGACAAGTCTGTATGTGTCAAACGACAAGCTGTCCATCCTATTTGAGTCCTGTAAGTTTTTATTTTTATTTTTTGTAGAGGGCAGTGAGTTGCTTTTTATTCTTTCTCTATAGTTTGCATTCGGTTTAAGTTTTGTCTGAAAGAATTTTGTTTTGTGGTTTTAGATTGTTTTGTGGTTTTAGAGTGCCATGTTGTAAGAATTTCATGGTTCAGAATGACGCTATGTTATTCGGTGCATTTGAAAAATAAAATAGTTTTTTTTGTGCACTTAACGTAAAGAAGAGGCAGGAGGTATGCTTTGGGTGCATAAAACCCTTATTCCTAACGCAAGGATGTGTGGATGTGTGTTTGTATGAGAGGGAGTGGGGCAGGGTGGAGCGTTTGAGTAGAGAAGCATATGACCGAGAGCAGGATGGGGACTGAACTAATCAAACCGTTAAACACCCATTGTGGACCATACCAGCACACACTAGGATACTGGGAGGAAGTTAAAGAGGACAGTGTTTTGTATCTAACTGTAAACCATAATTTAGTAACTTAAGTGTCTTTATATGTGGGAATATCCACAAAATGATAAAGAAATTCCCACTTTGTGTCGTGAAAGAGTTTAATAACTATGCTTAACAAAAAGTCAAACAAAATGATATTATTCTCCGATATACTTGTTTTTGTTTTCAATTATATGTATAACTGTGACTCAAGACTGTAATAAACATTTTCATTTGTTTCATCACGACATTTCTTTTGAAATACAGCACACAAAAATAAATTCTGAATTTGAACAAAAAAGTTTGAATATTCTGTTCTCTGTCTGTTTTATTTTATTCCTATAATGTAATCATCTTGATTCCTAAGATTGCTTGAGTACAGACACCCACCTAATACAATGCCAAGAAAATAATGCTTTCTGCAAAAACTCTCTCAGTCCTGTGAATAGACCCACCTGTGTTTCCCAACCCCGCATTTGGGGAACCATGCCCTACCAAACTTAACCACGGAATATGGTAAACAGTCAAAGAGTACTCTTCTAAATGTTTTAATTTGTATCATTAGCAGTTCAACTCAAATTTTTCGTAGAATGATAATAATCTTACTGTGCTGATATTTTGGCATCTATTGTGAGGGTTATAGTGACAAGGTTTTAGTTTGTTAACTGAAATTTGTTGCTTCATGGGGTCTTTACTTGCTTCGTTACACTTCTATTCAGTAAAACCCTTTTCAATAATCTGCCCCCTTCCTCTGTTTGCTAACAATCAGGAAGCTGATATGTCCACCAGCATGTACAGTATTTGTAGTATTTTAAGACTTCTCAAATCAACTAATCATATATTGTACTTGTGTTCTTGTGCAATTATGTGGTGCAATTCATTGTTCTGTTTACTAATAGCAATTCACATATATAAATATGTGTATGTGTGTGTGTGTAGTCAAGTACATTTACTTTTATTGGATAGGGAACCACTATCAATTTGAAATGTCCTAAAAGGTAACTAAGAAAATCAATCTCTTGTAAGTATAATTTGAATACCTAATTAAGAGGTTGACTAAATCTATATTGGCAGAATACTGACAACAAAGCAATACAAATGCAAAACTAAACAAAGCATTGTCGATGTAGGTCTACTTTATTACTCGTACCCAAAGTAGTTGTTTGAATTGATTATTATCTTAGTTTATTTGTATAGTTTCACATGGAATAGAATAGTCTAGGTCTTGTAGTTTGTAAAATTCGATTTCAACGCACAGAAAGAATGAAACGTTTTCTGAGCTTATTTCCTCATAGTTAAAAAAAGAATATTGTTCTATGTGTTGATTGTCGGTTTCGCAACATGTTAACAGTTTGGCTACTTGAGTCCTGCCCACCAATACTATAAACACACATGTCAGGTTTGGATCACATCAACCAATGATTGAGACGGTCTTGGGCATTTTGAAAAAGAAATTTGAAGTGTGTGTTTTTTTCGTATAACTTTGACGATGAACAGAAAAAAAAATTTTTTTATCCTGAAGCAGCCTGCAGTAATGATTGGCATTTCATTCCAGTGCTTTTATTACGGCGTGTTTAAACCCTGAAAAATGTTTAATTTCAAATTAACTGGTTACCTTTTTATGGATAATATGCGAAAAGAACTATAGC
Source organism: Novumbra hubbsi (assembly GCA_016801125.1). Taxonomy (NCBI): domain Eukaryota; kingdom Metazoa; phylum Chordata; class Actinopteri; order Esociformes; family Umbridae; genus Novumbra; species Novumbra hubbsi. Next base: position 82,369 of record JACXGK010000535.1, read on the forward strand.
TTGAAGGACAGGAAGTGAAATAGTTTGTCAACTTCAGATATTCTTTTAGATGCGCCAGGTCGCAACAGGTGCCGATCCGGCTCGAAAACTGAGAGAAGTCTATGAAAAACCTTGAAATAACGTAAATGTCGGATATTATTTTACTTTTTAGATTATTAACATCGGTTCATTATTGTGGTCAATAAATATAATATTGTAAATGTCAGGAAATATTGATAATTCTCAGAAAGTGGAATTTCGGGAAAATACAAAATGATTTCCATTATTTTCCTCAGAAAATGTATTCGATAATATTTATTGTATTGATCAATTACACATTTTATATGACTTGGTCAAATCAGATACTTGCGCTAGACTACTATACAAGTAACGCGCGTCACAGGATTTCAGCAGCTCGCGCACCTGCACCAGACTTCAGGACAATGTTTTCCAATCCGCTACGTGTTTCTTTTTATTAAATAAGGACCTTTCTCACTATTTAGAAATACGTAATACGAACTTTAGATTATTTTAACTTAACAAGATCGTGTAAGTTACTATAGCCTACCTGCTATTCCTTGAGTTTGCAGTATGAAGTTCTTCCAACTCTCCCCAGCTCCATGTGCTGAAGTTCGAAGCGCCGCGGCAGCCCCATGGAACTCTGCCCTCGGTCCCTCCCCTCTCCACTGTACTTCCTCTTTCCAGCCTAACATTTCAATGTATCTGTGCTCTGCTAAGGCATTTTGCTTGCTTTTATCCAGAGGCCGAGTCTGCTCGGGGAGTCGATGCAGCAACCCTTGGCACATGCTTTGTATCGTGCCAATAAAAGCTGACACCCAGTAGACCATTACTGGCAGCCATGCATGAGATAGGATGAGCCGCACAGGAGACTGGACGATTCATTGTTTATTTATTTAATTCGTAGAGAATGGATAGGACTCCTCACTTGCATATGGGCAGCTCCACTTCTGTTACCTGTTCTGGCAGGCTTTAATAGTTACACTGCAATTAAAACACCAATGTGTGGGCTGTATGCTTTTTAGACATACATTCTGGCAATTTAAATGTATAACATCCCACAACTTTTGTAAACAAGTCTCATTCCTCCTAAAACGATAAAAAACACAAATCCTATTTCCTCTCTTTTAATCTATACTATTTGAACCTTTTTTGGGAATTTGGGCTGAATTTGGGCTGAGGAAAAATATTTCCTCCCAAGATTTCAAATTGTTTTCCACAAGATTTCCATTGTTTTCAGTTATCTGGGCATTTGACGTGCCAGGGGTTTGTTGACAAGAGAAAACTATTACAGATATTCTAGTGATGTTAACTTTAAGGATATTACTGTGGTCCTGAAGTCACAGTGTACCTGCTTTCCAAGCAGCCTTGTAATTGGAAAAAGAGGAAGTAAAGGCAAAAGCAGCAAAACATTGAATAAACCTAGAGAATAGGCATCCCATCTTTTTTTAGGATCACTTCAAACTTCTCTCTATGGGTAGTCTGGGAAATGTAGATTAATTCTTGAAGGCATACATGTACATTATTTAATTTCTTCTGATATTTGTTTATTGTATACTTTGAGCTAGTACAGTGCCTGTTAATATAGGTTTTTATGTATATGTACAGTTTTTTATTGTTTTTGTTTCATATATTGCTTTAATGTGAGGAGCTGTTTTAACACTATGAATTTGCCCTAGGGAATGAAAAAAGTTCTATCAATCTTTCTATCCATCTATGCAACCTCTCTCTTTGCCAAACCCCCTACCTTCATATTCTTGTCACTACTACGTAATTGCATTTTATTCTAGAGCACTGAATTACAGATCTGCCAACACAGTAGCAGCATTTCAGCCAACATAATTTAGGGCCTATTAACTTCTTATTTTGCTTAGAATTCTAAGTAGTCTGTGAAATGCATATATAAAAAACTAACTTGTTATGAACAAGTTGGCCTTGTGCCGTATTTCACGCAAAAATAGGTAATTTTCACAAATTATTCAAAGCAATGACATTCATGGATTAAAATTGATAGAAACAGTCAATAAATTATGAGTAATGCCTCCTATTTTACTCAGACAAATGGGCTCATTTTATCTGCCATGTTTTTATCATTATATGTTAAATTAACTTTCTGGTAGAGTGAATCTATGCTGCATATATGCAATGACAAAAGTGGCGGTTTTCCCATTATTCCATTCCTCTGTGGTGTTATCTGTAAAGATGCTGCTGTTTTGGATAACAGAACCACCTACAGAGGAAGGCAGCCCTTATCTCAAAAGTAGCACAACTTTCACAGGCAGTTGGTCATGGTGCAAAAGAGGAACTTTTAGCAGGAGTTGGTTTTTGGTCTGTTGTTTCCACATGACCGAATGGATTACAACAACCATTTTTCAAAGAGTCTTCATTTAGCCCATAGTGAAGGTCGGCTACTTTCAGCTGCAGTACAGCTTAGTAACTGACTGTGAATGCAAGGCCAATATATAGTGTGGTGTGATGGTGACATTAGGGCGTTGAGTACATGCTAAGGTCCCACCTGACCTGAGGCCAGCCGGAGGGAATCCTGGAGCACAGGCGTGACTCAGCACTACGCACACTCCAATCACGATCAGCAGAGGAGCATGGTCTTCCCAGCTGTAGAGATACCACTTATCCCAGTGGCACAGCAGATCTTCTCAGTCATTATGTGGGGTTACACAAGTACATAGGGACACAGTCTAGTTTATAGAGGATCAATCCAACAATAGTTTCTCTTCCATTTTTAAAATGTTGTTTCTTGACCAGCGATCAATATTCAGTTGCAGTTTTGAAGTATTTCAATTTAAACATAAAACCCCATAATAATGAAGCAGATTTTTTTTTATAAAAAAAAAGAAAGAAAATATTTAATGTACATAAATATTCAAACTCTTTATTCAGTAATTTCCCAGCAATCTGCAATTATACATACAATTTTAAATTGTATTTGGGCAATTTCTCCCATTCCTTCTATTTTGGCAGCTCCTTTTAAGCCTCTCAAGCTCTGTCAAAGGGAGGGTCCATAAACTGTTATCTAAAGATCTCCCCACAGATGTTCAATGGGTTTCAAGTCTAGGCTTTGGCTGCGTTGCACAACAACATTTATCAACTTGTCCCAAAGCCACTCAAGCGTTGTCTTGGCTAGGTGCTTACAATTGTTGTTGACCAACAATTAAGATTTACCCCAGTCCTGTGCATTCAGGATCTCACAATCCTGACCAGTCTCCCAGTCCCTGCTGCTGAGAAACATCCCCACAGCGTGATGCACACACCACTATGCATCACTGAAGGGTTTATATTAGCCAGATTGGGAGGTGAGATGTACCTTGTTTTTGCCAGGCGTAAAACTTTGGCATACTGGCCAAATACGTATATTTTGCTCACAGAGTGGTTTCCATTTAGACATTCTATCATTAAGACTTGATTAATAGACTGCGGAAAAGATGGTTGTACTTCTGGCAGGTCTTCCCATCTTCGCAGGAAGTCTCTGATGCTCTTTGTTTTGCCTTTGGGTTCTTGTTAACTTGCCTGACTAAGACCCTTCTTGCCTGGCTACTTAGTTTTGCCAGGCAGCCAGCTCTTTGCTTTAGCATTTTTTTAGAAGCTTCCCCAGAGCTATGCCTTCACACAAATCTCTGATGTCTTTGAAGAGTTCTTGGCTTGGTTTTTGCTCCAAAAGGCATTGCCTATCTTAATCATTCCCAATCCCTTGAATGTTCAACTCGGAACATTACGGAAAAAGGCCAAAATACTCTACCATATTTTCCTTTATTATTTTCAATACATTGGCACAAATCTCTCAAAATGATTATGAATTAAATATAAAACACAACAAAAGTGTTGTGGTCTGAAAACGGAATATGCCAGGCGTAATCTATAGGTATGAGGTCATAATGTACTGTCAGATGTTTAATAAATTTGGATATATATTTTAATCATGTTTTATTAACCATACAAGATCTTTTAATATGTTCTTAATTGAGAGGCATTATATATATCAGACTTATTATTATACAGTTTAAATAGTCACGCATGATTATGAAAGGAAATTACAATATGTAAGAAGTTATGAAGCATCACAAATGCAGGCTCCAAGTGCTACCAAATTGTCCATCGCAATATTTATTTATCAGTGATTTTCCTAAACGTAATGAGTCCAGACCAAATACACTAAAGACAATCCTAACTTTCAGTTGGTTGGTTCATTTTGTATAGCATGTAGCTGTAATTAAATATCATTAACTCAATTTTGTTATAATAACAGCATCACTATAACCAATAGGCTAATGAACAAAAGATTCAGTCTGTTTCTTATTTCATGGATCTTTAAGCAGTATTCACTGCTTCAAATCTGGAAGCACAAACAGCATGTAGCCGTTAATTGGTTTCAACACCTTAATAAGTCAAAGACGTTCAAGACCAGTAATCACGTTAAATATTCACATTTATCTAAAAAGTCAATTGGAAAGTGAAAAACTCTTTCTTTTGGAATGTATTATGCTGTGGGATGTCAGAGTAAATTAAATTCCCCTCTGCACACTAAAGCATCAATTCCCTTATGGTAATTATCTGCTGGAATGGATGTGTCACTAGAAGGAGTCAGGCATGCTTGACATTTAGCCTCTGTATGTAGAAACGAAGACTAAAAAATAAGATGAGGGAAAGAAATTAATCTCCTGGCCAGGCAGCCATTTTAGAGATCCTGAAGGATAGCGGGTGATTGTCATTGTGTTTGTAACCCTGTTATGAAAAAGGGACCAATAATGAGATCCAGTCCGTCTGCGACCTTGTGGGAAAGAAGAGGTTGCCATTGCACAAATACTAACACCCCCCTTGGCAATGAAGAAGCATAATGTCCTTATTTTATTCTCCGTTTTAGGTGGCTGGTTCCTTGATGTTATGGGAGCTGAGTGGAAACCTGTAGAGCGAAACCGTTCAGGGCAGAATCCTGCAGATGGCCGTTCAATCACTGAAGTATACAGATTCAGAAGTTGTAGGTTCCTATGTGTTTACATATCTGAGCACCAATTTGGAAAACTAGTCCCAGTAGTCACTCAACACCTTAAGGCGACTGAACGACCAGGTATGTCACGGCCAGGTATATGAATGTCTCAGCATGTAATGCAGGCGGCTCACGCATCACTCTGGCCATGTTCTGCCCCAACCAGTATATCTATCGGAAAACAATGACCGGGGAAAACCAACCGCATTATCAAGGAAGCTTGACAGGAAAATCTTATTCAATTTCCTACCAAAGTATGCGCAGGTCTGGTATTGAAGCTATGGTTTGAAGACAAGTCATTCATATAGCTAGTTTAACACTTTTGCTGCCTCTGAACCTGTTTATGGGTATCTTCCCTGATGGTTTAACATCTTAATGACTGACTCTGCTAGTGTCAAAGCTCCTGTGAGAGATTTTGTGTTTAAATTACACATGAATATCTGGTTAGTGACGCCAGCATAACCTACAGTACTCATTTCTTGGCATTTTTCTGAGGATTTTGCATCTCAAAGACTTATAAAATGTATTATTGTTGCTATTAAACAACACTACCTTTTGAAGTTTGGGGTAACTTTGAAATGTCCTTGTTTATGTTTTGTGTCCAATAAAATAACATCAAATTCATCATAAATAAAGTGTAGACACTGTTATTGTTGTAAATTACAATTGTAGCTGAAAAAGTATTCTTTGAATATCTACATATGTGTTCAGAGGCCCATTATCAGTAACTATCATTCCTGGGTTTCAATGGCACCTTGTGTTTGCTATTCTAAGTATGTAATTATAAAAGGCTAATTGATTATTAGAAAGCCCTTTTGCAACCATTGCAACCAAGCCATTATGCTAACACAACTGCAAAGTTTTGTGCTGATTAAAGAAGCAATAAAACTTGCCATCATTCGACTAGTTAAGTATCTGGGGCATCAGCATTTGTGGATTCGATAATAGGCTCATGTCTATTGTCCAGAAAAAAAGAACAATCTTATAAAGCTCATCAGTCTATTCATTTTCTAGGAAATGAAGGCTATTTCACGCAAGAAAATGCCAAAAAACTAAAGAGCTCGTACAACGCTTTGTAATACTCTCCTCACAGAACAGCGCAAACTGGCTCTTACCAAAATAGAAAGAGTTGTGAGAGGCCCTGGTGCACCACTAAGCAAGAGAACATATACATTAGTGTCTAGTTTGAGAAACAGAAGCCTCACACATCTTCAACTGGCAGCTTCACTAAATAGTACCCGCAAAAACACCAGTCTCAACATCAACAGTGAGAAGGTGACTGTCATGCTGGCATTCCAAGCAGAGTTGCAAAGGACAGCCTCAGACTGACCAATGAAGAAATCACAGACTGACCAATAAAAAGAAAAGATTAAGATGGGCAAAAGAAAAGAACCCAGAAAAAGGGTTATGGATTTATCTAAGCTTGAGGTGTTCAGAACACAAAGAACATTTGTCGGATGCAGACCAATTGAAAAGATGCTGGGGAAGTGCTTGAAGCCCTCTGTCAAGCATGGTGGAAGTAATGTAACGGTTTGATTAGTGCTTTAGTGGTGGAAACGTGGGAGATGGGTTAAAAGGATCTTGAAGAAGGAAGGAAATCACTCCATATTGCAATGCCATGTCATAAACTGTGGGATCAGCTTGACTGTATGGTATGCAAGAACTGCCCACCAAACCAACTTGTAGAAGGTGACTCAAGAAGCGTGAGGTAAAAACTCTTAAAATGACCTCAAACAAATTGACAACTATAATGTCAACAGACATTTCTGTGACCCCAAACTTTTGAATTGTTGAGTATACAGCACTGGAAAAAATTAAGAGACAACTGTACATTTTTATTTTCTTTCCAAAAAAAGTTAAAAAGTGAGTTTTGAGTGAGGAACCAAAGGGTTTCATTTGCAGTGGTCTCTCATATTCTCCCTTCTGGTCCGCACACAAAGTTATCCTTTTCAAATGTTTTAAAGGAAACAATAAGGTGCAGTAGTCTCTTAATTTTTTACAGAGCTTTATGTCCATCAAATCTAAGCAATGCATTCCCACAAATTATAACTAAAGCTTTTATTTTGCTATTAAAAATATTATAGTCAAAAATCTGTAAACATGATTATAAGTCAAAATTTTGATGTCAATGAAACATCATACAATTACATTCTCAGTACATTCATTATCGACTAATAAATTATCATTATTATAAATAGAAAACAGACGTAACGCCCTGCTTGAGGAAACCCATCACAGCTTGCATGACTTTCTTATTTGGTTTTTTTTCAAGGTAGATCATTTTAGTGGACTAAAAAGGACCTTTTGATTTATGGAACCAACATTTATTTATCTGACAACATTCTACAAGGACATTCTGAAGTGCCATGATTTGTCAGTGCCCCATGACGATCGCTGCGGGCTTGGCAGGCAGTTTTCAAAAAGCCAGTTTGATTATACAGAAAGGAAATGGGAACATGTTGGTCAACAAATGTAAGAAAGTATAGCTCTTCCTCCAACAAACAGAGAACCAATTACATTCAGGTTGCCATGCTGCGTAATGCAATTAATTTAATTCTTTCACTTTCCGCCCTGTGCTCACATCGCCAACCAATTTCCCCACCCTCTTCGGTAACCTCATTTGAACATGAATAGGGCTCCAGTGTTTAGTGCAATTAGAAGCAGTGTAAACGTAAGGGAACCTTTTGGACTAGAAGTTCACATGGGAGTGACTCTTCGGTCCACTTTTTTCTTGTCGTGTAAATCTTTCTCCTGTTTTGTCCTGATCTTGCAAAAGTTTGTCTGATGATTTTGTTTATCTGTCTGATAAATATCAGTCCCGTGCTCATCTCCATTTGCTAAAAACATTGCTTAAAGGGGCCTATGCGCATTCATGATTGTTACAGAAACACCACCACTGATATACATTATATGGCCAAACGTATTTAGACACCTGACTATCACACCTATATGAGCTTGTTGGACAGCCCATTCCAGAATCATGAACATTAACACAGAGTTGGCCCTCCTTGTGCGGCTATCAGAGCTGCCATTCTACTTGGAAGGCCTTCCACAAGATTTTAGAATGTCTGGGAATTTGTGCAAATCAGCCAAAAGAGCATTTGTAAGGTCAAGGATGAGAAGGCCTGGCTCGAATTCGCCATTCCAATTCAAACAAAAAGTGTTTCAAGGGGTTTAGGCTTTAGTATGTTTAAAATACTTTTGTATCCTGTAGCATTAAGATTACCCTTCCCTGGAACTAATGGGCCTAGTGCTAACACAGCCCCAGACCATTTCCCCTCCTCCACCATACTGTACTGTTGGCCATATGCAATCCAGTAGGTAGCATTCTCCTGGCATCCCCCACAACCAGATTTGTTGTGGGGGATGCCAGATAGTCAAACAAGATTCCCTACTCCAGTGAACACATTTTCACTGCTCCAGAGTCCAGTTGTAGAGTGCTTTACATCACTCCACCTGAAGCTTGGCACTGCGCATGTTGATATGAGGCCTGCGTACAGATGCTTGGCCATGGAAAACTATTTCATGAAGCTTCCGACCGACATTACTTGTGCTGATATTGCTCCCAGTGGCAGTCTTGGACTCTGTAGTGAATGATCCAACAGATGACAGGTGGTTTTTACATGCTACACACTTCTGCACCCAGCATTCCCCCTTTGCAGTTTTGTGTGGCACTTACAGATAACCAGTGTAAATCTAGTAGAGAATCTAGTATTTCACAAACTTGACAATGGTGGCAACCTATCACAGTGCCACATTTGAAGACACTGAGCTCTTCAGTAAAACCCATTGCCCAGAAAATGTTTGTCTTTGGAGAATTCTTGACATTATATAGACAGGTGTGTTCATATATAAAACATGTCCAATCAACTGAATTTACCACAGGTGGACTCCAATCAAGTTGTAGAAACATCTCAAGGATGATCAGAGGAAACAGGATGCACTTGAGCTACATTTTGAGTGTCATGGCAAAGGCTGGTAATACTTATGTGCATGTGATTTTTTTTATTTTTCATTCATTCAATTAATTTGTTTGCTGGCAATTTGCCACCTATAGGTAAGTAATGCTAGTGGGCCACTGGCATTTGTGTTAACAAAGATAAGATTATTGACATAATGACATAAATATCACTTCACGTCACATACCTATTTAACAAGTAGCCTCCATAATTGTTTTACATACAACAGCTTACACTATGCCTTATGGTTATAACATCATGCTTACACTATCACTTATCACAATGGTTATGTAACTTAGATTATCAACATAGTATGCAACAAACTTTCTTAAGCACAGAGAAAGCAGGTCTGAAAAAAGCAAGTTAGTTGATGAATGTAAAAAACATTCTCCCCGCCATGAATAACAAATCATCTGTTTTGATTAGATAACTAAGTGTAATATTATCATTGCAACAAACACTCCTACAATACTTTAAGTGGAGGTCCCTGCAAACAATGACAAAACTCTATCTTTCATATTGCATTGGAACTTTCCTGATGAATACTATTCAGAAGACGTTAAGTGCTATCTCTTTTTTATGCCTTGTTTGCTTAGTATTGCTAGTTAGAAGCAACCAAGTACTTTTTATTCCCAATAGCCCAGTTATCCATGATGATCATTTGTTGTCTTAATTCACTGCCAGGCTAGTAATTGGCTGCTCTCAATCAATGTGAGTATTTACAAAGACTGTTCTGCCAGATAGCTCTGTGTATTAGTAAATTATTATTTATTCTGGACCCAACAGTCTTGAATCTAAAAAAGAAAAAAGGGAAAAATGTGCTGTCCTCATTGTAAAATGTGTGTATTTCCCACCCCTAAGGCAGTGGCAGCAGGCCACGGAACAGGAGCAGGGGAGCCTTTAGTTTGGTCGTTCTGTCCTGTATTCCGATGGATCGCAGGACACAGGCACTGAGGTGCTCAATGAATAATAATTTAGTTTGAAACAGGATACATCCAACATCGAGGAACACAAAATGTAATACCAATGTCAACAGAAAACATAAACAATGACCAACAAGAAACACTGGGGCAGGTGTAACTTTTATAGAGACTAAACAAAGGGCTAATGAGACACAGGTGAAGACAATTAACTAACAAGGCAGAACATAGAAACAAGAAAACTAGAACTGAAAAGCATACAATATAGAAACATAACAACTGGCACGGCACAAGCTGTTAGCCGTTACACCCAGTCTGCCTGTCTCCTAAGGAATTTTGAAACTGGTGTTTGGAACTGTCGATTTGCTGTCAACAAGATTGAATTTATCTCAGCCTATGCTCAGGCTCTTGACTTTCCAGCTCTGACATTGACATGGATGAAGGCAGCTTTGGTGTGTCGGTGCCGGTGTTTTGTTTGTAAAATCTGTTTTCTTCATCAAAATGGAGATTCTCTCTCTTCCCTCTTGCTCCCTGACTATTTCTTCTTTTAAATTCCATGCTGTCAATGTGACCTTTTCTATCGTCTGAAAGGTTCTGTTAGTGACTTTCTCAAGACCAATTCAGGAGAACATCTGCCCTTCTTTACTTCCTTCATCCATAGCGAGGGAGGGCATAAGCAACATAAGCGATCGCTTACGCCCCCCCGACTGCAATGGAGCCCCGGACAGCTAGTGAGCCTCGGACCACTAAAGGAGAGGGGGCCCCCAAATCAACTTTTGCTTAAGGCCCCCAAAAGGCTAGGGACGGCACTGTCCATAACTCACCTCTTAAAGAAACCACAGAGACTGATCTCCTTTATGTTACAAAATTTGACTATGTAACTTCACAATGCCCAAGCAAACTGTTTCTCCTCTGGTCTCATTCTCCTGGATCTAACTGCTTCCTTCCATGCTGGGTACTATCATATCATATACATTTCCACATTCTTGGATTTGGGCATCTCAAATAATCACACTCCACGATTGTTTCTTACGCAGCCCAGGAACTGAGGAGATTGATGTCTTACGCAGCCCAGGAACTTCTCATAATCATGGATAACATTCAGTCCCCAAAGAGCCTTGCATTACAGTCACCTTGTATTCCCGTCAAAATTACACTAAAAAGCAAGAACAATTTGTCACTCTACAAAAAATGTTGCTCCAGTGCCAAAAGGTCACCTTTTAGGTCCCCTTAACATTAACTGATAATAACCTTAACCCTAAATACTGAAGTAGTAAGATACTTTTTCCTATGTTTTGCAAAGAATGCTGATACAGTGGGGAGAACAAGTATTTGATACACTGCCAATTTTGCAGGTTTTCCTACTTACAAAGCATGTAGAGGTCTGTCATTTTTATCATAGGTACACTTCAACTGTGAGAGACGGCATCTAAAACAAATATCCAGAAAATCACATTGTATGATTTTTAAGTAATTAATTTGCATTTTATTGCATGACATAAGTATTTGATACATCAGAAAGGAGAACTTAATATTTGGTACAGAAACCTTTGTTTGCAATTACAGAGATCATACATTTCCTGTAGTTCTTGACCAGATTGCACACACTGCAGTAGAGATTTTGGCCCACTCCTCCATACAAACCTTCTCCAGACCCTTCAGGTTTCGGGGCTGTCGCTGGGCAATACGGACTTTCAGCTCCCTTCAAAGATTTTCTGTTGGGTTCAGGTCTGGAGACTGGCTAGGCCACTCCAGGACCTTGAGATGCTTCTTACGGAGCCACTCCTTAGTTGCCCTGGCTGTGTGTTTCGGGTCGTTGTCATGCTGTAAGACCCAGCCACGACCAACTGTATAGACTGTTACAATGACATTTGCAGATATTATGTTACTTCTTTACTTTCTCAACCTTATCTCAGTCTTGACTCGTCTGCAGATTGCACCTTACAACCATAGTAATTTCCCAATCTGCCAAAAGTTCATCATAAACCCAGCAAACACCATTGTACATCCCTTTATTGAAGGCAATTTAGGAATCAGATCAACCTACCGAAATTTCTGAAACAATATCCTACATATTACTGCTATAAAAACACGGAGATGACAGGATGCACAACATGCTGACGTTGTTGCTGTTCTGCCCCGATCCATGTAGTCAAATGTCTTCTCGGTCCTGGCACTTCTCCTGGAGGCTAGGAGAGCCGAGTCTCTGCCCATCTTCAAAAACTTCTTAAAACCAAGGGCAATTAGGTGGCCAGGCCCATTCATCATCTGGTCATCCTCTCAGATGAAACCAGCGAGATCAGCCAAGATATCCTCTTCCAGAGAGGTGTGTTAGAACAGAGTGGGCAGCAGCCCTCCATGGTAGTTTGGTCAGCTCTTAATCCTTAATATGGTAAAATGACCTGTTCAATGTATATTCCCAGTGGTTGGGATTTTCTTCAGATATCCCTGTATACAAATATTAATGCCATTGTCAGATGCACTTTCCAATGGACCATTGCCTACCAAGGGTGATTGAGATGGCCTAAATAGTAAATAACTATTGTGTCATTAGGCTTCGTAAAGCCTAATATATTGTAACAAGGAGAAACACATGTGCAGGGTGCACTCAATAATAAATGCAGAAATGCCAATGACCTTGACACGTTTAGATGAAAAATATGTATTTCTTAATAGTCGTTTTATTCTTTGAACAATTTTACACAAATAAAGATTAGATTCCACTCAAATGAGTGGAAGATCAAGCTGATAAACAACACGGTCATTCTATTTGCCCTTTTTGTTTGGAAACACTCTTGCGTTATATTGAATGAAAACTGACTTCTGAACAAGAATACGCTAGATCAAATCCAGATGATCTTTAGATTTCTTTTAGACAATAACTATTCATTCTTGTTTCATTTACTGTATTCTATTAAACTAGTTTTACCCACGTGCCTTTATTGTCCAGAATTGTATAATGAATGATTGGTTAAACATAGAGCAACCTGGAATGACCACATCTTTATTTCACTTTTCAATGGGAATACACAAAAGATTTATGCTCAGCTAAATCGTTTACAACAATAGAGGATGATGGAGGCAATGTCATGTTCTGGTAGTGCTTTGGTGGTGGAATGGTGGGATATTTGTAAAGGGAAAAAGGGGTCTTGAAGAAGGAAGGCTATCACTATTTTAACACCATGTCATACCCTGTGGACAACTTCCTCCTACAACAGAACAATGATTAAAAGCACAGCTACAACTATGCAATAACTATGCAATAACTATTTTGGGAAGAAGCAGTCAGCTGGAATTCTGTCTATAACTGAGTGGCCAGCATTGTCACCGGATGGAGTGGTGTAAAGCAAGGCACCACTTTGGAGCAGTGGAAATGTGTACTTTGGAGTGACGAATCACGCTTTTCTATCTGTCAGTGTGACTGACAAGTCTGGGTTTGGTTGTGCCCCAGTGCAAAAAGCAAGGTCCATAATGGCATGGTTGGATGAGTTTGGTGTGGAAGAACTTAACTGGCCGGCACAGAGCCCTGACATCAGCCCTATCGGACACCTTTCGAAATGAACTATAACAGAGATTGCGAGCCAGGCCCTCTCGTCCAACATAAGTGCCCAACCTCACCAATGCTCTTCTGGAAGAATGGGCAAAAATTACAACAGGCACACTCCAAAAACTTGTAGAAAGCCTTCACAAAAGAGTGGAAGCTCAAATAGCTGCAACGGGGGGACCAACTCGATATGAATACCTATGGATTTAGAATGGTATGTCATGCAAGCTCATGTAGGTGTAATGTGTATGTGTCCCAACACTTTGTCCAAATAAGTGTATGTTTTAAAGAAGAGAACTTTTGAAAAGGAGAATGTGTAACTTCTTCAAAAACTAGAGCAGGACACAGGCGCAGAGTAAATAAACAGAAGGTATAACAGTCAAAGACCAACTCAAACACACAAAAAGGGACACAACAGGAAACAATGAAAACCAACATTCAGGGAACTGGGGAAACTAAATAGGGAAGTGACTGGGGGAAAACAAGGCACGGGTGAGAAGACTAAACTGGACACAGGTGAAAGCAATGAACAATAGGAATAAGAAACAGAACACTGAAACAAAATAACTACAACTTATAAACAATTAACATAGAAATTTAAAAATCAGCATGGCACCTGCCATTTACAACTGTTACATTATGAAAGCTATAAATAAGAAATCAAATGAAAAGATGACATTGACAGCGCTAACAAAAAATTGTAGGACAAAACATAAGGGAAGCCCACCATCCCATAAAGTCCATCAAACCCAGTTCTCCACCACCATACTGTATAACTCCTCTTTCCCAGATCATTACAACTCCCACACATATCTCAACTTCCTCACCAACATTTCTGCAATTAGGGTAAATAACATAAATGTGGAAAAATGTGTCACTCAGAGAAGAGGTTTTAAGGCAACATTATATGTAATCTGGCCTTAAAGTAGTGTAATAAGTGCAATACATTAAATGGTACCAAAAACATTGGTTCAGTTAATTGGGTGTATTTATTTTGAACATGAGGAGGTACAAAAGAGAATGTTTTCAAATGAAAAAAGGTGAATTCCAGAAATGTTCTCGATTGACTCCCCAGTGGATTTCTTCAAACTCTCCCTGTGCACGTCGTACACGTCAAAGTGATAGCAAAGAAATTTGCCTTTGTTATCAGTGTTCACACTTTATTCCTATTTTTCTTTCCCTCACTCTTATTACAGATATACACACACTGGAGTTTTAGAAGATAATGCTAGCAAAAAGCTCACAGCCCTGAAGTCATGAAACCACTCATCTAAATCAGGGAAATTATGCTAATGAGACCTCTTATTATTCTCAGACTCATCCAGAATCAGCCATTGACATCACATCATTACAGATCTATTCAGACATACAGATTGGATGGCTTAAAAGGCACGATGACACCTTCCAAAGTTTCTCATATGCTTTGTTGAATGTTTCCCATGTGTTCTTCAAGAGGCATTAGATAGGAAACACAGGTCACTTGGGAAGCAGGAACGGGTTGTGGGGAGGCAAATTGGTAACCATTCTGGACAGGGGTGCAGTGCGTGCATTAGCCGAAGGTTTATGCAAACCGAGAGTCATCCTGTGAACCACATAAACACTTAGTTAGGGCATAAAAAACATTGACAGCAGAAAGCTAACAGGTACCCATTGAACAGTAAATCAGACCATACATACTGTTCCACCCTAAAAGACAACTAACTGTTACGTTGAATGGGAAAATTTACATGGACTTCACCTGAAGGTACAGTCCTCAATTCACAAACAATGGACAACAAGCAAGCTTCCTGAAAGTCTAAAGGGCATTTGATAGGCATCTGAGGAACACATTTTAATTTAGGAAATGCAACGCTATAGACCTTTCAGAACTGTGATACAAAAAAATATGTTTAGAAAACTAAACAGGCAAATGATTGGGGAAAAACAAGACACAGGTGAGAAGACTAAACTGGACATAGGAGAAAGAGTTGAACAATAGGGATAAGAAATTGAACACATTACAAAACTAGAAAACAATTAACAAAGAAATGTCATATCCGGCATGACACCACCCGATATAAATTTTTTTATGTACATTTTTTATGATTCTAAGTATGAGTTGTTCAGATTCCAAAAGAGAACATTTGTGAGACTCAGACCAAACGAAAAAATGCTGGAGGAGTGGTTGACGTCCTTTGTCTGGCATGATGGAGGCAATGCCATGGTCTGGGGGTGCTTTGGTGGTGGAAAAGTGACAGATTTGTTCAGGGTAAAAGAGATCTTGAAAGAAGGCTATAACTCATTTTGCAACACCATGCCCTACCTTTGCACAGCGTTTCATTGGAGCCAATTTCCTCCTACAGCTGGACAATGATCCAAGCACTATCAAAGCAGCATCATCTTTAAACTACACAAGAACTAATCAGGCCAGCAAAGTCACTAGATCTCAACCCTATTGAGCTGTCGTGGGAGTAGCTTGACCATATATTATGTGAAAAGTGCACATAATGCCCATCCAATTTGTGGGAGGTGATTCAGGAAACATGGGGGCATTCAATCAATCAAGTTTATTTATATAGCACAATTCATACATAGATGCAATTCAATGTGCTTTACAAGACAAGATATTAAAACTAGACATTGACAACTAGAATGCCAAATTTCTGCAAGGCTGTCATTATAGCAATTGGAAGATTATTTGTGACGAAGCAAAGTTTGCGAGTAGTGAAGACTTTTACAAATACTATTTTGTTACAACATGAAATAAAAAATCCATGATTTAAAAGTGAAAAATTAAATCCGGAAAATGTTCTAAAGGAATTACAAAAATAATAGATTTGTATAAGTATTCACACCCTTTGCAATGACATCTAAATGGGCTGTGGTGCAACAATTTCTATTTAGAAGTCACATAATTAGTTGAATGGAGTCAAACTGTGTGTAATCAAGGTGTTTCACATGATTTCCGGTTATAACACGTGTAGCTGGGAAGTCGCAGTAATGGTTAGCACAATTACCTACAGAAACTACAAGGAGCATTAAAAGCTAACCTGAAATTAGGTTCTTCAAATGCACCAGGGGTAGGATATAAGAACATTCTGAAAGCACTGAATATCCCCTGCAGCACAATAAAGTCCATTATTAAGAAATCAAGATAGTATGGCATGGAATCTTCACAAAAGTGGGAAAGTAGCAAAAAGAAAAAACAACTCTAAAAACTACACAAAAAGACTCTGAGACCAAGTAGAAGACGATTCTATGGTCTGGTGAGACCAAAACAACTCAACAAGGCCAAAGGTGCCGCTACCAAATATCTACTTAATAGGGTGAATATAAGGAGTTTATATGAAATAATAGATTCTAGATTTATTTTTCTGCTTTTTTATGTAGATAAGTATTCATGTTGCTTAAATTTCTCCACATTTTGTGACTTAGAGGCTGAATTTATTAAATAATTTATTCCCTTCAATGACTTATAATGACAAAACAAAAACATACTTTTTTCTAACCATTTATTACAAATAAAAATGTTCTGAGATTTGTTCCATAGCCACTTCAGCTTTGTATTGGCAGTGAGCCTCGGTTCAATGTCATGCTGAAAGCTCTGCTTCTTTCTGAGGACCAGTGTGCTCATAAACAGGTTTTCTTCAAGAACCTCTCTGTATTTAGCGACGTTCCTCCTTCCCTTAATCATGACCTGTATCCTTGTCTCAGCTACTGAGTAGTATCCCAATAGCATGATGCTCCCACCACCATGCTTCACCGGAGGGGTGTTGTAATGAGTACTTTTTATGTCAAGTACCTTTTGAGTACAGTACAGTACATTGTTCAGAACATTTTACTCTGGAGTGGCTTCCAATCTAGTCACTCTACCATGAAGGCTTGATTAAATTGCTGCAGAGATTGTTGTCCTTGCAGATTCACCTCCCTGCCCAAGGGAACTTATAAACAATTAACATTGAAATGTAAAAAATCAGCATGGCACAAGCCATTTCCGGCTGTTATGTAATGTAAGTTATAAAAAATAAGAAATCAAATGAAAAGATGACATTGTCAATGATAAGTTAAAATTCTAGGAGAAAACCTAAGACTAGGAAAGGGTAAGATGACCACCCCATCTGCTCCTTTACTTTTAGTTCTCCCCCATCATACTGTATCAACCTTCCCTTCCAGACTGTCACAGCCCCCACACACAGCACTGTCGACAGCACCTTGTCAATTCAACACCAATAACTGTGGAGCAATGTGCCATCCAAAGAATGATGTGTCACTCAAGGAAAAAGTTTACGGCAACATTCTATGTAACTTGGCCTTCAAGTAATGTAGTATGTGCCATACCTTAATTAGTACCAGATCATGTGTTCAAAAAATTGTGTATTGATTTTGACTGGGGCATAACCAGCTTTTGTACTGAGGAAGAACAAAGGAGACTGATTTAATAGGAAAAAGTTTGTTGTTTTTTAAGGTGAATTCCAAAAAACAAGTGGCTCCCCAGTGGATTTCTTCAAACTCTCCCTGTGCACACAAATGTTGTACACGTCTAAGTCATTGCAAAGAACTGATCCTTTGGTATCAGTCCACACTGTTTTCCTATTTCTCTTTCCCTCGAAAATCTCACAGCCCTGAAGTCATGAAATTATGATAATGAGATCTCTCATTATTCTCAGACTCATCCAGAATCAGCCATTGACATCACATCATTACAAATCTATTCAGACATACAGATTGGATGGCATAAAAGGCACAATGACACCTTCCAAAGTTTCTCATATGCTTTGTTGAACATTTCTCTTGTGTTCTTCAAGAGGCATTCAATAGAAAACACAGGTCACTTGGAAGCAGGAATGGGTTGTGTGGAGGCAAATTGGTAACCATTAGAAGAAGGATTATGGAAACCCTGTGCCATCCTGGGAAACACATCAACACTTAGTTAGGGCATGAATAACAATCACAGCAGAAAGCTAAAATGTAGACCTTGAACAGTAAAACTGACCATACCTTAACTGTTCCACACCAAAAGATAATCAACTGTAAAGTTGAATGGGAAAAAGTAATTTACATGGAGTTCACCCGAATGTACAGTCCTCAACTCAGAAACAATGGACAACAATCAAGCTTCCTGAAAGTCTAAAGGGCATTTGAGGAACACATTTTAATTTAGGAAATGCAATGTTACAGGCATTTGAGAAACTATGGTAATACAAGAAAATATGTTCATAATTTATTCTTAAAGGGGAAGTTAATCCATTTTTAAGGTGAACAATTGTGAAGGTTATTGATCAAGGAACTGGCAAAACAAAACAGGGAAATTATTGGAGAAAACAAGACACAGGTGAGAAGATTAAACTGGGCACAGGTGAAAACGATGAACAAGGGATAAGAAACTGAAGAGAGAAACAGAATAACAAAAACTATAACACAATTAACAAACAAATTCACAGTCGGCATGGCGCAAGTTGATTGGAAAATAGTGTATAAATAATGTACAGATTAATCTAGGTTTGAGGTGTTCGGAACAAAAAGAAGAACATTTGTGAGATGCAGACCAAATGAAAAAATAAGAGAGGAGTGCTTGACTTCATCTGTCAAGCATGATGGAGATAATCTCATGGTTTGGGGGTGCTTTGTTGCTGGAAAAGTGAAAGATTTGTACAAAATAAAAAGGTCTATCACTGCATTTTTAAACACTTTGCCATACTCTGTACATGGTGTTTGATTGGAGCAAATTTCCTCATACAGCTAGACAATCATCAAAAACGCTCCATCTCCAAACTACGCAGAAAACTAATAAGGGAAGACGCAGTCAGCTGGTATTTGGTGTATAATGGAGTTGCTAGGAAAGCCACAAGATCAGGTTTTTGTGGGAGACGCCTGTCCGTATAGAATGTAATAAGTGTAAATCAAGTCAATTCAACTTGTTGGAGGTGCTTCAGGAAGCATAAGGTGAAATCTCTTCAGATTGCCACAACAATTTGACAACTAGAATGCCCAAATTCTGCAAGGCTGTAATTACAGCAAACGGTGGATACTTTGATAAACACAATGTCTGTAAAGAGTGAAGACTTTTCCACATATTATTTTGATACGAAATGAAATTTAAAAAAGTACTTTTCTGAGTTAAATATGAAATCTGGTCCATTGTTCTGAATTCATGACAAATATTTAAAAAAAAAGAATGAATTTAATAAATTGTCACCCTCTTTGCTATGATGCACCTGAATGACCTGTGGTGCAACCAATTTTAGAAGTCATGTAATTAGTTGGATAGAGTACAGCTGTGTTCAATCAAGGTGTTTCACATGATTTCAGGTTAAATACACTTGGAGGTCCCAGAGATGGTTAGAACAATTACCTATAGAAACTACATACAGCATTAAAAGTTAACCAAAAGTTAATCAAAAACACATACAGGGGTAGGATATAAGAACATTTTAAAGGCATTGAATATCTCCCGTAGCACAATGAAGGTAATTATTAAGAAATTGAAATATTATGGCACGGATGCTTCACCAAAGTGGGAGAGTGGCAAAAAGAAAAAAACTACTCACATACTTGAGTATGCCAGAAGGCATGTTGGAGACTCTGAGACCAAGTGTAAGATGATTCTATGGTGTGATGAGACCAAAATAGCTCAATCCTGTGACGAAAATACCCTAAGAGGCCAAAGGTGCTTCTACCAAATATCGATTAAATGGGGTGAATACTAATACAGTGGGGAGAACAAGTATTTGATACACTGACGATTTTGGGATGGTGTTCTTGGGGTTGTACTCATCCTTCTTCTTGCATCATGAGGAAGGTGAGGGATCAGCCCAGAACTACACGGCAGGACCTGGTCAATGACCTGAAGAGAGCTGGGACCACAGTCTCAAAGAAAACCATTAGTAACACACTACGCCGTCATGGATTCAAATCCTGCAGCACCAACAAGGTCCCCCTGCTCAAGCCAGCACATGACCATCTGGATGATCCAGAGGAGGAATGGGAGAAGATCATGTGGTCTGATGAGACAAAAATAGAGCTTTTTGGTCTATACTCCACTCGCCGTGTTTGGAGGAAGAAGAAGGATAAGTACAACCCCAAGAACACCATCCCAACCGTGAAGCATGGAGGTGGAAACATCATTCTTTGGGGATGCTTTTCTGCAAAGGGAACATGATGGCTGCATCCCTCAGTAAGAGCATTGAAGATGGGTCGTGGCTGGGTCTTCCAGCATGACAACGACCCGAAACACACAGCCAAGGGCAACTAAGGAGTGGCTCCGTAAGAAGCATCTCAAGGTCCTGGAGTGGCCAAGCCAGTCTCCAGACCTGAATCCAACAGAAATTCTTTGGAGAGAGCTGAAAGTCCGTATTGCCCAGCGACAGCCCGAAAACCTGAAGGGTCTGGAGAAGGTCTGTATGGAGGAGTGGGCCAAAATCCATGCTGCAGTGTGTGCAAACCTGGTCAAGAACTACAAATGTATGATCTCTGTAATTGCAAAAAAGGTTTCTGTACCAAATATTAAGTTCTGCTTTTCTGATGTATCAAATACTTATGTCATGCAATAAAATGCAAATTAATTACTTAAAAATCATACAATGTGATTTTCTGGATATTACAGACCTCTACATGCTTTGTAAGTAGGAAAACCTGCAAAATCGGCAGAGTATCAAATACTTGTTCTCCCCACTGTATATAGATGTTTTCTATATTCGTTAAATTGGTCAAACATTTGCTTTTGCTTTGTTATTATGGTCTTGTGTATAATGATTGTGATGGGAATAAAAAACATCATAAATGTTTAATTAAACCAACCGTCTTTCCAAAAGTCACAAAAAAGCTGACAAGCACATTGTAGATTTAACTGAAACATTGGAAACCAAACGTCAAGTGGGAAACAACTTTACATGGAGTTCTCCTGAAGTAACAGTCCTCCACCATTTAAACAATGGACTAATAACCTTCCTGAAGTACTAATATGGGAATTTGATGGATTCACTTGAATTTT